>VMBQ01001077.1:22290-81469 GCA_007657795.1 Dreissena rostriformis | reverse complement strand
GACGGACGGACGGACGGACAGACGGACGGACGGACGGACGGACGGACGGACGGACGGACGGACGGACGGACGGACGGACGGACAGACAGACAGACAGACAGACAGACAGACAGACAGACAGACAGACAGACGGACGGACGGACGGACGGACGGACGGACGAACGGACGGACGGACAGACGGACGGACAGGCACAGTTTCTAAAAGTCTACAATTGTTCAAGGATTATATAAATCATAAAAACTTTCACGTCTGTTAAGTATATCAAAGATCCTGTGCAGTGTTTTGCGCACATTAAGGAGTTTTCTGCTGCACACCAGAACATTTTTGTAATATATAATAAAACTCTACTGTCGTTTATTTTTTGGTACGACTTCTTTACATTTTATTCCAGTTTTTTTTTATCCATAAGCACTTTATCTGTTTTCAATATTTGTTACGCATTATATACGCGATTTAAGTCTTCTAATGATTTATATAACAACAACACTTAGTATAGTCAATATCATTAAGAATATAAACGAGGATATTTAAACTACACTTTTTAATAACCAATTATGTAAAGGTTCCGTGGTCCCAATACAGATTAACTCACAGGATTCTTGGAATCAATAGTCGTTCAAATACAATGAGAATTACATTTCCGATGATCAATTATGTTCATTTTGCAAACAAAGTGAGGACAATTTGAAATATTTAATCTGTGAATGTCAGATATCTGAAACGATAATCGATGACTTTTAACCAGGATTTGTTTTTCTTTTTATGAATAATACAATTATTCTCCTTGGCTTTTTTACAGACTAAACTTATGTTTGTTGGTTTATTAAGTTGTACGTAAACAAGTGTTAAATGAATAAATGCATTCAAAGGACAACAGGAGCAAAGAAATACACAAGTATGCGTATGATACAATATAAATTAAAAAAAGTATATCACAATCTTTTGAAAGTAAATAGGAATTGTTTAATTATATTGTCGCAAATGTTTTCATTAGATTCCGATTCTTACGACACAAAAACACAAAAATGATGTGTGTAGTATTTGATTCACGCGTCAAATGTTTCAATCATGTTATTATTTTCTGTCTGCTTATGTAGCTTTGATTTACATCATTGTAGGCGCGCGATTCGTTTGTAATTGATTCTGGCTAAGTGTGAGATTATGGTAACTCTTAAAGTGGATCAACCCATTCTTTGCATCGACCGTTACAGACGGTGATCCCAGGTCTACTCATTGTATATTTATAGTTGGTGGCCTGTTATCAAAGCAGTGCATACAAACCAAAATTACTTTCCTGACAGGGTTTCTGGAGTTCATTAGTTTTCTATATTATATAACACAAATTCTGTTTTGTGCTGTGTGGATGCAGTAGAACGTATCCCCGTACATATCTTTAATTGTGTCCTATTTCTGTGGTCAGAGGCTGTAAGCAGTAGAGCTTTAAGTGTAACTAGTATGTGGTTAAAACATATTTACAATCTTTCTTACACCTAACTTGTTTGACCATTTTTTTTGTAGATGCAGAGCTTACTTGATAGTTAAATATTTGTTATGATGGGCCACTTGTCTTTGTTTAGTAATAACTTTAACACCTAAACCATGTCCGTTTCAATGGATTACGGTTTTATGATACTGGAACACTTAAATTGTTGGTGCAGTATTCGGTTTGGCATGCCTGTTTATGTTGGAATTGCCTGTTTGCATAGGTTCATTTGATCAAGATCGATTTAGACGCGCGGTTGATTTGTGATTGATTATGGTGTAAATGAGAGGTTCGGTTAGCACTAAAATGGTTTAAACCCCTTAATGCTATGTATTGACCGTTCCAGACGGTTATCCCACTGCTGATCATTGTATATTTATAGGTGGTTTTCTGTTAGCAAAGTATAAACAAGTCTTTTTCTACTAATAATGTTTAATTGATGTCCATATTAGTATATTCAGCTGATGATTTGTAAAGTTGTTACAATGTTGTACAAATACAATTTATAACTAAATGTTCTTAATGAAATTAAAGTAATAACTATTTTTTCCAGTGTTTTCGTTAAGCAACACAGATTGCGCTCGTGTGCATCTAAGAATGGTAGCTAATTCATAAGAACAATCAAGAAGCCTTTTTAATAAGGTGCTACGACTACCAACTCTCTCCTCAAAAATACATTTACCCACAAAAAGCGTGCTTGGAACCGTCATAAGAATCAAGTTCACCGATACACATAAGAATGAGATGCTATCAGAATTTTAGGCAATGATGCGGCGACGATGGCTAGAAACAAGGCCAGTGAGATAAATCACTATTTCCATGAAATTTACAGAAAAGGCGTCACATTAATCAGAAATCCAAATGGTGTACCAAACACATGATTAGTTTAAAGAATATGTCAATGCGACCTAAGATGTGCCCAAATGTAAATTTCATGCAAAAGAGCCCACTTTTTTTATTCACAAATTTACAATATTTATTGTCAGCTACATGAAATAAGCCAGCAATGTTCGCTTTAAGGAACTTTAAAACCACTGAATGAAGATTTTCACCTTTGCCCGACGATTATACTTCTTCTCCGATAAGTAAAAAATACATACACACAAGTAAAAAAGAATCTAATACAGTACCCTACGTCCCCTTTACTTGTTTGCATTTAAGCGATTGCGAGACACACATAACAAACCAAATGTTGCTGCTATACGCAATGTCACTGACTTCCATATAAGAACATGCTTAAGAGGATACCCATTCGGGACTCCCCATGTAGAAACTAACCGAATACATTTCAAAATTAATAAATGGTACTATATGGTTCAATATTGTATTTTTTGGTTACGATTTTGTAGGAGAAACAACATTAAACTGCGCTATAAATATGGTTTATCTTATTTACCGATATAAGTTTATGTAGACAGAAAATGCGTAAGCATGTTATTAACTTTGGAGCGAAATATTCCAGAAGCGTGGAACGTCTTAAGTTGAAATGTTTCGTCTTTACACATACGGGTGTTTTCTGTAATTCCGGCCACATAAGAAGTTTGTCTTTCAGAAATCGTATGCTGTGCAGTTCTGATCGACATTAAATTTCACATAACTAATCCTTACAGCACCGTCAAGCTTGCGATTGCACCACATTGAATAAAATGAAATGTTCAATTGTATTAAAAATAAAATACAAATAAAGCGACCATTTTCTGAATGCTTGTGTACTTAAAAATCATGCAGTATTTATAACACAATATTGGTGATAAATATATGCCATTATTAGAAGTTAAACCAGCCATATTTGCATAAAATACATGTTAAGTTCAAAATATAAAAAAACAAGACTATTTCACCAATAACTCCCGATGCATTTTTTCATAATGTAAACAGTTGTTTTAATGATGACAACCGGTAAAAAAACACGTTTGTGTTTTGTTGTTGCTGGTCAAAAATAGCTGTCTACTTTGCGCAATGGTTGTACACGCGCTCCTAACAAAAACGCGACCTAAGTTAAGTGACCGCTCCATGCGCCTATGAGCTTAATTGGCGGTCCCAATACCGCCTCTCCCTCAAAAGCACATTTCTACTAAAATCATGAGTGTCTTTCAAAAATATTAAATATCTGGAAATTGCAGCTATTATTCAAGATACGTACAAACTCCCGTAAATCTGAAATTAAATATGAAGGAGAGCTCGGACACACACCGGGTCCTTACAAAATGCTGCTTTAATCGAGGAAGGACCTCATAATATTCGACTCGTTAAATAAGAGAATGAAACTAACATTTCAAACAAAATAAACGCTATTACACTTCAAGGATTTGAGGAATATAACTATTATATTTGGTATGGAAGACGAGTTGGCTAAACTTATTAATTTATAAAGGATAATAATATTTTGAAGAGAGCCAATAATTTAAGCTCACGTCGAGCATACACTCATCAACTATACTGGTGTAAACATTTGTACCATCTACACTTATTATTTACTATTCCATTAACATTCAAATAACATTCACTTCACAATTATGTCACACTCTTTTGAATTCAGATGTGATACAATAATTTAGTTGGTCTCCATTTCATGTAAATAGCAATATATTGTGCTGATTTTAAAAGGTAACAGCCGCCCTCTTAAACGAGGATAAGTCCTCTGCTTCACGAGCGCTCAATGGGCTCCTCTCATGTTGTAATTGGCATTTCCCATAAATGTATGTGTAACGGTGACTATCTAGTTGAATTATTTCACTGGTGCTTTTTCTGCATGATGAGAGTTTTAAACCTGTTATTTAGGTTAAGCAAGATCAATTGATTGCAAACCAAAAAAATGCATTTGTAAACATTTTCTGGTTTTTAAACGTACTATAATAATATGGGATTAACTTTTTTTAAATAATGATTTATTATTTTTTACAATTAAATGTACACGTATTTCTACAATTGCAAACTGATTATTGAATATTGCAAGTTTTTGCCGTAATTTAACAGCTTTTCACGTGACCTTCAATTACTGTGTTTTAAACAAGTGTCCACAAAACGTTTCAAAACAAAAACACCATATAGCCTCGATAATTAAACTGGATTGAACTATGTTTGAAAGTTTTTTTTATCTTTTTCATTTGTACTTTGATGTATGTTAATTACATTGCAATTTACGGTTAGACATGCACTTATCGTAAATTATGTTCAATGCTGTATGATGTTGAATGGATGTCCCACATGCTGTTAGTTGTATAATAGCACTCGATGGTTGTCCCCGTTTATCTTGAAATAGCTCCGCGCGGTATCCTTTCAAGTTTGGATGTCAAGCGGAACGTACCGTATGTAAACGTGACGTATTGACTAAAGCACTTGAAAATTGAGTGGGACAACGTAAGTTGTGTGACATATAATCTTAACTTGAGTAGCTGCATGTATGTACCGTAAAAAAGCGTCAAAATGATATAGTTTCAGTAATGAGACGTGCTTTCCCAAAGTAACTTCATTCGACCATTGTGATAGAAAAAAACTCGTATCGTACGTATGTACGAATGTTGTTTTTTTGAAAAGGGGATAATTGATTTTCTCACGACGAAACTAGTAATCGTTAGAAATTGAATTAAATTATGATTTACATACGTGGAAGCGTCAATTTATCAATTCTTATAATGATGTTGGAATGGCGGTCACTTCTGAGTAATGAACAACCGATTTCCGTAAAATGTTTCTTTTTTAAAATGTGTGGTATGTTATAACGCTTATACTGACTAAATAGTGTATAAAATACTGACTAATTAGTGTATAATCTACTGGTTAAATAGTGTATAAAATACTGACTAATTAGTGTATAATCTACCGGTTAAAACACTAGTGAATCACCGACATGTGAACTAGTGACTCACATACTAATTAATTAGCGTATCACATATTAATTAATTAGTGTATCAACCACTAATTTAAGACTAAGATACATTTCCAAACACACAAAAAATACAAAATAAGACAATCCCAGTGACTGTTAAATCGTCGACTAACTCTAGGATGATTTTCTTTGCAGAGCGGGGAGTAACTGTTAGCGAGTGGAACGGTTTGCTCGTTGTGTATTTCGTCCCTTAGTATATGACGAAGTCACCATATGATACAAATATTGCAAATAATACTCAGTTTAATATAGAAAGAATAAACCACAGAAACATTATCAGAAGCGAAAATTGAGTAAGTATATACAAGTAAAATTATTTTTTTACGAATATTGATAATCCGGAAGAAATATTATCAGAAAAATTGCCTGTCCGGTCAGAGCGGTTGACGGAACGTGTGCTTCTCACCTAGGAGACATGTTTTCAATCCTCGATCCGGCTCATCTGAGCTGTCTTAGTGGTCACAATACCGAACATTTAATTTGATGAATGAAACTATAACTAAAATTAATTGAAATTAGCATCATTCAATATTAAGAGAAAAAATACACACACTAATTGGCACTATGTTGTTAGGGGAATTCTTCTCTAAAATCTTAAAACATAAAAGGTAGGTCGATTCAAATTAAGTCGTTTATTTGTCACCGTTACATAAGTTATTGTCCACTTTAATATGGATATTCAATGGCAACAATATTTCGACATTCTTTCTTTATATGTTAAAGTTAATTGAACGACAATTATTTAATGAAGCCAAAAATGAAGTTTCAAACATTTCTCAGCATGTATCATGTCTTAGCTAATGTACCTAAGTAAACTAAACAAAAGCATGTAACATGATCAACTTCTTTTGTCTATGTTCACATCTGAACACCAAACGATCATCTTGACCTTACAAAAACAGATTTTCAAGTGTTCCGTTCGACCGAATGTTTGTATTCTGCACGGTTCGTCAATGATAACATTAAATGACATATAAAGGTCATAATGTAGAAATATATTTGTGATTTTATGGAGCTGAGAACTTAAAAAAAAATCAATGCTATATTGAATAAAAGAATAATGAAATTCCATAAATATTATTGGGAGAGAAATTCGTATTATCAACTGCTTGTCTTAAACAATACCACGATTCATCAATGCGTAATATTTTATGCATAATTAAAATATTTGATCAACCAAGTGTCAAATTAATCAACTGTTATTGCAAACATCCAAACTAGAAATGTATGATTTAGAACGCATTGAAGCTGAACTGAACTTAACGTGTTCCTGTTTAATACACCGAAGACTGTTGACAATGGTTTGTAAAAGTTACGGTATAGGTGTCTGTATGCTGAAATTGTTTTTGAGGCCATGTTGTATATACGCATGTATTATGATTAATTTTGAACCATGATGTTTGTGGATTGCGATGTTATGTCCGGAAATTAGTCCAAACTTTGTTTCCATTATATTTTTTTATCAATTATTTAAAAAAAGGAACAACATAACCTGAAAACATACACACAAGCATGAACGTAGAATTAAGCAGAAAACTTAACATTTGAATATAATATCAAAACTTATTATAAATCTTTACCTCGTTTGTCAGTTTTCACAGACTAACAAGTTTTTGTTGAAACTTTTTTTTTTATCTTTACTTACACTGCCCATTATATCTTTACAAGTTTTTCAAAGTGGTGTCTATATTGTAAGATCGTATTATCGTAACATATCATTTACAACCGTGACAATTGCAGGGTGGCAATCGAACGAAGTGTTATCGAAATCATGCTATATGTAATTGTTTATTTCGTGTTGCTTTTTCGTCTGATATTTATTGAAAATTCCCTGTTAGATACTTGTCAATTAATGACATAATTTACCAATCGTGGGTTTACAGTTGTAATTATTAACAACAACACTTGGATTCATAACTCATTCGATTCGCTGCTTATCCTTTATATGTATAATATATAATTCTTTAACAAGTTTGACAACCGGAGTAAAGCAGTTTGCAATATGATCCTTTCTGGGAAAGATAACATATTGATTGCTAGTTGACGTTTGTTTTGGTTGAATGAACATGTATTAAGATATTTCAAACATATAAGCTGGGCAAAAATATGTTTATATTTTTTTAACAACAGTGTATATTGCTTATGGTATTAAAAACATTCGTTTCTTTTAAAACATCTAAACCAACAATTCTTTGAAAGAAGAAGAGATCGGAAAAATTTGATCGACCTAACATTTGAGTGGAATGATGTGATAATATGTGTATTTTAAGCATATGCTGTTTCCATGTTCTAAACGGTACACAAGTGTGCGCGATCTCAAATGTAAACAAATGATTATGTGTATGTCCATAACTCCCTTCCTCGAACATAACTGATGCAGAATGAACCGGTATTGGAGAGAAATGATGTGAAAACATATGCCTGTCCAGCCTATTCTGCATATACGTTTTCAAATGTGGATCTTAAGTGTCTGAGATCTCTCGCCTATATATTTAAGTATTTTAATGTCAATAATTCCCTCTAAAATTGCTCTTGCAGAATGACCTAACAATATGTGCACATCCATCCAATAAGAATTATACATATAAACATTGCATCGTACTCGAGATCTTGCTTGGAAACGTCATTAGACATTGATGGCAGGGCAATAATTCCCAGAACAATCACTTGCACGGAACACCGTGACCATATGCGCACGTCCACCATGTGCTTCATATAAAGTTACATCAAATTCGGATCATTATTGTTCGAGATCTTGTGTGGACACAAATCATTATTCAAGAGAATATTGACTCCCTGAAACCTCACTCTACGAAATGACCTGATTTCGAATCTTTAGTGTCTGAGATATCGCAAACTCGAGTACGCAAACTCCATGAAAAAATTATACATTAATAATACAAATAATTGGACCGGAACAACCAAGTTATAAAATTGAAATAAATTTAATGATAAGTTATCTTCAATAAAATGTTGCGTAATACATTATATATTAACCTTCTAACATCGTAAACCAATGTGATGTAACAAAATCATTTTAGGCAAAGATTGTGAATAATGCTTAAGATTTAAAAATGCAGTATGCAATAACTAATTCACTATAATGCAAAGATTTAACAAAATGTAGATTTTCTAATATTTTAAGAACTTAATTGCATAGCAAGCACTTAAATCCCGTAAGTAGTCATATTGATTTCATTACAGTGGACACTTAAAGTAGAGTTCCCTACGGGATTTACAGACGTGTGCGTTAAATAATGTTTGCTCTGAAGCCGATTACATGTTAATGATGATAAAACATACTACGATAAAACACATGTTCCTACGAATGGTACAGACATATCTATCTTTGTGAAGGCGTAACAGCGTGATAGCGCTCAAGATGAAAAACAAAACGTAAATGATGATATAGAAACACACGATATAACCTACTCCAACTTAAGGAATATGAATAAAACATTTTGTTAATGCAACGTGTAGCCACTATGATTTAATAGCTAAGTTTCATTTTAGACAATTAATACAAGCTTAATAATTCAAATGAATATACGTTGAAGAACACTAAAACATAAACACAACAACAATTAGTGAAATGCTTGTTATAGTAATATAATGCTTATTTTATAATACACATTGATATGCATATATTGAACAATACCCAAATAAAAATAAATAAAAAAACAAAACAATAAACAACAAGGGAATTGCGCATTGTAGTTTGTTGATTAAAAAGAAATGAAGCATCTCGAGAGAGATTAAGTGATGCTGGTTCAACATATCTCTCTTTCCGATTCTCGTTTTGTCAAACGTTATCGGTTTGTATAATGAAATAGTACACACACACTTATAACAACGAGCGTCATTAGCATTAGAAGTCCCAAAGGCAACAGCAGGCAGTTAATTTCCGCCTACGTAATTCGTTATGGCAGAATTATGAGCAGTTGGAAAATTGTTGACACATAATTATGGCTTTGTTTGAGTCCGCAAATGTTTTCCATTTTAAATGTACGCCCCAAAGAGAAACCGGAATTAGTATGTTTTGCAAATTTGTTTTGAATTTAAATAAAAACGGCGATTGCACGCTTAATATGCTGGAGTTCGCATAACTAAAATAGAGAGAATGGTGTTTTCGCATAATT
Organism: Dreissena rostriformis; assembly: GCA_007657795.1. Classification (NCBI taxonomy): domain Eukaryota; kingdom Metazoa; phylum Mollusca; class Bivalvia; order Myida; family Dreissenidae; genus Dreissena; species Dreissena rostriformis. Next base: position 71,957 of record VMBQ01001077.1, on the reverse strand, counting down.
ATAGATATTGTTATGAATTTGTTGTTCGAGTGTTTTGCAATATTGTTATTAGTGCTCACAAACCAATTACTCTGAACATCAATATAAAGAAGTGAAACTCCAGAAACTCTAGTTTTGTGTATAAAAACTACACAAATGACATAAATGAGTATATCTTCATATACCTTTGCCTTGTTTATTTAAATTATAAGCATTTTTATGGTGTAAGAAAAATCAAGACAACATACATATACGTTACTCGTACTTAATAACTTCAAATTATATAAATGACAAGTTTGCAAGTTACCACACTAACGATACATCATATAACGTTTTCCATAGTACAGAGATATACGATTATGACTTACCAGTACATATAGATCTTCTTCGCAAGTACCCATGCACCAATATACAAGGAACAATCAGATTAGGGATACATTAAGTACGAGACATTCTCATGTATCTGTCAAAAGTGTGACACACATTACCAGAATCTGATTACAGTTTATGTGTATATTCTGTACTTTAATAGATATCGGATATTCTGCTGATCGAGCTTCAATAATGAAGCTGTCATTTGACGTGGTTATATTTTATAGAAGTTTTTTTTTTAAATATTGTGTAATAGGTATGCAAAAGAGTATGTTTTTATTGCTTTTCACGCATGTTATTCTGCCATCTGAAATTTACTTAATTTTCCTCTTATTGTATTTTAATAAGTATTTCTATATTAACCTTGTTCAACACTGCTTGTTATATTTAGATTTTTATCATAAAACGTGTAACATTAAACAACAATACAACGATCATTTTAAGGCCGTGTTCAATGAAACTAACACTAATAAATTTATTATATGTATTTATTGTAAGATTTCTTGACACTCGTTTTATCTGTTTATAATTATTTTCCATTTGTTTCGTTAAGCGGGGAACAGATTTTGCAACGAATCTGGTGCATTTAGAAAAATAAAGTTTTGATATTTTTAAGCACGTCATATTTAAAAATTTAGTTAAAATCACAACAATATGTATTTAAGCAGAACAAATAAATCCTGTTAACATTCAGTTATGACATTGTGAGTATATGAACATTTAAGGAAATTACAGGATGAAAATTCAACCATGAAATTGAGTTGGCATTGACAAGATCTCAATGGTCCAATGTGTTTTACCCAATTATTATGGAAATCATTCAAAGGGTATAGGAGAAAATGAGTGAAAATTAACTAGCTACGGGAAGATGGAGGTATGTCATTCCAATAACCAATATCTATCTCACTTTGCGCCTGGGTATAACCAAATATCTAAATATAAATGATACATCACTTATAAGTATGTATCCGTAGTTAGGGACGGCGTAATGACACATATACATTTATTTAGTACAATCAAATACCATGTCGTCCAATGGTGTACTCTTCGCAGCAAAAACTTAAATATCACACTGGCCGTTTCAATGGTTCTAATCAGGGCAACACAATCATTTACTATTATACCTTAAAGGTTTATGCATGTTTAATGAAACATTAAATTTATAATATCAGTCTTATACGGCTCATAAGTCAAACACTCAATTAAGAATAGGAATATATTTCGACTGTTTTAATTTATTATTATAATCTAACTTAACATGACCAATCAAAGAATGAGAAGAGCCGGATAATATACTGTCTTGCTTTACATTTAGTGATAAATTAAAAACGAACAAATTTCGGAGCTTGTAATAAAGGGTCGATGACAATCATAAAACCAATGTAAGAATACTTGTTGGTATGATTTTACTGGTGTTAATCATCATGACGTACATAATTGTGTTTTTGTTGTTGACCCACTTTGGAAAGACTGTTTACAAAACCCATAAACGTTTGCTGTGCATGTGTTGTATCGAGTTATGTTCTCAAATACACTTGCAGTGGTAATTCTGCTGCACCAGCTGGAGAGGACCTTACTATACCACGCGGTTCTTTATTAACGGCAAGAAACCAAATGCCAAACAGTGAGACCGATTTTGGTACATATATGTGAAACGTCAGAATTTAAAATATAAACTATCCTTACTATTCAATACGTCCGATTTTGGAAGTCCTGTCACAAACCCAAAAACCTGTGATTATTTATATATTCAGATTTTTCTTAATGAAAGCCCAACGTTTCGCTCTCAGGACATCGTTCTGAATACTGTCTCTGGGTAAATGTTTTAATGCAAAAACATAAATACCTAACGTTATGTGTAGACATGTAAATATCCAACATATAAATAAATTCGTACTATGTTAAGTCAAGGTAATTAGAGTTATTTAGTGGAAAAATTATTTCCTTTTTTATGAACAATGACCTTGACCCAACTGTCCCCAAATGCAATGCAGGCCAGATTTGCATGTATGCTACCTTCACCCTTACTTACAACAAAAAACCTCAACCTCAACTAAAGTTCTTGAAAGGAAACCATTCTTTTTAAGCTCGATAAGATTAAATGATACAAAAACAAAAATAGCTCCATCCGTAATGAAGATATCTATTAAAGACCTCACATAATGATTACAAACACATGTGAGAAGTTTGAAGTGAATATATGCAGTAAAAAAGATAGATATGCACATGTTGCAGGTTTGCCATAGCCCGACGCCGAGACGTTTAAGTATGCGTTAGTAGACGCGTTAATGGCATTGTTATCTTCTAAATGATGTAACACTGTAAGTCAATAAAGATGATATGACAAACATGACGGCGGATGAAGCTCATAGCAAGCGAAAAAGCTTTCCCGTATACTTATCTTTAAAATAACAGATGGATTGATACAGACTCAAGTAAAACAAAATTGAATGTAGAATATGCGTTTGCTTAAATTCGTTGACTTCGGCGTGTTTCTGATGTTTCACACAAGAGGGTAATCAGGTCCCTAAAACGCTCACCTGAGTTCAAGCGAAACCCATTGTCGTAAAATTTACCTGGTTACATAGGTTTGACCCTACTTGACCAAAATATAAATGTTGCCGTGATATTGTCAGAATAAACAGTTGGACCAAGTTTGATAAATACTGAGCCATTAATGTGGATTCTAGAAGATATTGTTTTTAAGATTTGACTAGGTGACCTTAGTTTTGACTCATGATAAACATTTAAAGTCTGTCTAGAAATTGTCGCGATATACATTCCGATCAAGTTTCACGAAATTTATTAATAAATAAGGCCTCTAGAGTGGTAACAAGGTGTTCTAATGTTTAATATGATGACCAAGGTTTTGGATGCACATTACCCAGATTCGAACTCGGCAAAGATAATGTCAAGATAAACAGTCTGACAACATTTCATCAAGAAACATGTATAAATGTGGCCTCTAGAGTATAATCAGGAAGTTTCTAAGATTTGACCTGGTCTCCTAGTTCTTGGCCGCATGTAACACAGATTCCAACTCGGTCAAAATATTTCAAGATAAGAGATTGGTTTATGTTAACGTCTTCTTTTACAATGTGAGTTACTAAATCATGTTTGTAACCTGCGCTGAAGTTCTTTGGTCCGCACCATCATGTTCAGATGATCTTGAGAATATTGCTTAATGACGTCACGTACATCGTACGGTTTGCGCGCTTGCTGCAACGTGACAAAGCTTTATTTGTACATTATTCTATTAATGCATGACCGACGCAAACCATCTACACATTTAATTTAGATATACGCCTTTTTTCTTCCCATTCGTCAATATTTGTTTCCACAGAAATTGAAAACACGACAGAACTGATTTAATATATTTGTAACAATAAATACAACTTTATATTGTGTGCTTTCGTCATTCTTATTTCAAACAAAATCCCAATATTAAAAGAAAATGAAAGTCTGCAAATAAAACAACATGGATATTGCGCATTGTAGTTTGCGGATAAAAAGTAATAAAACATCTCGAGACAGATTAATTAATGCTGATTAAACATATCCTTGTCCCCGATTCTTGTTTAATGTATTTCACATGTTACCGGTTCTTATTATGAAAGAGTACACGCACTCAAAGTACTAAACAAGTCCGGATGTAAAACACCGTATGTTATCAGCACGCGAGGTCCCAAAAGCAAAAGCAAGCACTTAATGTTTGCCTACGTAATTTGTAATGGCAGGATTGAAAGCCCATGACAAATTGTTTACAAGAAATTATGGCTTTGTTTGATTGCCAATATCAGCTGTTTTATTTTTTAAATGTTCGCTCAGAATGGCAACCGTATTTAAAAAGAATGTTTTTGCTAAGTAACGTAAATGCGCTTGGCTTTGGGAAATCTAAATCAGAACGGAGATAGCACGCTTATGTTGATACAATTTTGCATACTTGAAATATACAGTGATAGACTCGAGCTCGTGTCGTGTATTAAGGAACAATTATACAGTAAAATAAATATGTTGCCTGTGTTTAGCAACACCGGTTCTGGTGCCCACACCCTTTATTCTGGAAATCAAAAATGAATAACGAAGAAATTAATGGAAATGTCCTCATATACGGTTTGTCTCTTCCATTGATATCATCTGCATTGCGAGCTTATAAGAACATCCAAGGCAAATATGTGTTTTGTAAAATTGCATTGCATTGAATTGTAGTTTGTATGTTATTGCATCTATCAAATCGAATGATTTCGTACCGTATTGTGTCATATCGTATCGCATCATATAGTATTGTATTGTATTTATTGTATTGCATTGATTTGTATTGTTTTGTATTGTATTTATTGTATTGTATGTATTGTATTGTATTGTATTGTATTGTATTGTATTGACTGTATCGCATTTCATCATATCGTATCGTATTGTATTGTATTGTATTGACTCATCAGACACAAACCCATAAAATTACGAAGGTCGTGCATAAAATTCGAATAATACACGTTTTCGTGTGAATGTACAAAAATAGCGTATACCAACCACTGAAAAAACTCAATTAATTGATCAAAAAGACGCATCCATTCGCGTCCGCAGCCAGCAGACAAATGAAGAATTTCTGCCTAATCGCTTAATTCTCCGAGGTACTTGATGTGTTCATTGGGAATCGCCTTTGCCGTTAAATAGAGTCACAGCAATTTAGATAAAAGAACAGTTCTTAACAAATTGTTGTGAACTTAATAACTATACAGTCACTTTGGAATTCATTTTTTCTTTTTAGTCATCACATTATTTGTCAATATGATTTGATTCTTGGTAAAAATGAGTGTTTTTTAAAGCAAATTACAACTATATACGGCGCAATAAATGTGTGATATTAACAAAAAGGAGATTATACATTTACAATTTGCTTATAAGTATGATTTAACATTTTGAAGAAAACAAATCTACCAACAATGTTTACAGTATTTAAAAGTTTCAAATCAAATGGTGCTCCAAGTGAGATTATAAATTGGTAAGAGAGTCATATTTTTTTTATTTTGGGACATTTACCGGTGCATTGAATATTTAAAAAAAAGAACAATTTATCGCTTGCGTTTTTTTCCCCTCAAACTAACTGAAGAAATAAAATGATAAAGTTCAATAAATAAATTGTATTTACTTATTTTTTTTTTGAAAATAATACGTGTTGTTGTTCTCTTCCTCTCAAATTAATATTTATAGCTAGTTTTCAATACATGCGGTTACTCAAAGCTTAACTGTTTTGGTTGTTGCACTTCACCATCTTCAATGTAATGTGTTCGATTGAATATATGTATATATGATCCACACTCTGGAAAATTGGGGGCTTAATGCATATGCGTCAATAGTCGCCTCAGATTTGCCTGTGCAGTCCGCACAGGCAAATCAGGGACGACACTTTCCGTCTAGACTGGTTTTTTGTTAAGAAGAGAATTCCTTTGTACGAACAATTCCATAAAAGCGGAAAGAGTCGTTACTCAGTAGGCTCGACAGGTATAATATATATTATTACACTCATCTCCCCCCGCCTCCAGTCTTTATGAGTGCAGGATAAGTACACAACCACTTTTTTTTCAGTTCGTCAAACTCTGCGTCTGTATCATCAATGTTCTCCCTACCGAAGTTGAAGCCGATGATGTTGGGCCTGTGACTCCAGAAACTGTCCCGCCTGTGTGACTTTGGTGTGGCTAGGAGCAGAAATATAATGCTGTTCTAAATATTGACAGGGATTGACTTTTATTTTAAGTGACCGACTACAGGCATAATTAAGTGCATGAATGCATGCCCGTTTTACTCTTGATCAAATCGGAACGTTGAATAAAAATGCGTCATCTTAACGGGGACAAATACAAGGTTTTGTAAATTTGATACTCCTTACGTTTATGTTAACATACGATTGTCATAACTATTGGTGTGTAAAAACCAGGCCACTGGTCGAATAATCTTCAAAACATTTCAGTTCGTAAATCCCGTTCTTTTTGATATTTTGAATTTTTGATGTCCGTTTACGAAAAAAGAATTGTTTGCTCATAAACACAGTCTTAAAGATCATTGGATTTGTTAACAGCATACCCTAAAGAATAGTCTTTATAACAAATTCGCTGATAAAGTAATGTTTAAATAGTTTTTAAAGATGTTAGAAAGAAATAAATGCCTACCCATTTTCTCGTTATCAAAATTTATTGACGAAGACACGCTTTCCCTCGGAACGTGACTTATAGAGCAGGTGTCGAGTCGCGTGCTGAAGCGTCGCTTACGTATCGTCAGACTGGCTCGACGCGCAATGCGGGCAAGGCCGGTCTCGTTCGAACTCGTGTCGTGGATGTGTATACGCCACGTGGCTTCGGATTTGGACGCGGGTTCGGCAGCGTGAACCCTCCAAAGGCACTGCAAAATAACATGATTTGAGCCTCGTTATGGGGAAACAGAGCTTAATGCATGTGCGTAAAGTGTCTTCGTATATTAGTCTGCATGGTATTCCGCTATAATGATATTTTTTGTTTTAATGAAGTTTTTCATAGCGAAAATCAAGTTGAGGCGGCAGATGTCGCACGCACATGCATTAAACCCTGTTTTCCCAGAGCGAGGCTCATTTGCTTTGCGAATAACACGACTAGCAATACGTTGTTACCATTTTATGCGTAAATTTTATGCATCCTTCAAGTTGGGCAGTCCTCAGTTATTGGCATTAACATGTGCACTAATCACTGGCAAATCTCTTCGATCGGCTTAGTTAGTCCAAGAAAAGTGTGGTAACCCTATTTCTAATCAGGTTTATGTTTGTGTTGCTCTGTAGAATGTCTTGTGTGGCTTATAGGCTATTAGTTACTTTACTTATTAGAAACAAGAGCTTTGTCACAGACATCACAGCAGTCCTTTACCGGTTGAACGTTGTATGAGTAAGATCAGAATCTCCAGACGTTTCATCAACCCAGATTAAGTACATTAGAGTTATGGCAAAATCCAGATTTAGGTTTCTTTCTTCTGAAACTATAAAAATCACATGTTTTTCTGAAGAAAAAAAAACTGAAATAACGTGAATATTCCCTCAATGGTCATGTATGCACTGAGCGAGTTCCATGAACCTAGCGTAACCATTTTGAGTTATTGAAGAATCCACATTTTTCGAAGTTCATGAATTTTGTTCTGACGAAAAAACTAAAATAAGGTGCATATTCACAATATGCCACTCTATGTAGAACACCCTGAATTATATCAACCTTGCTAAGGTACTATTTTAGTTATCGCATGATCCAAATTTAAGTTTTAAATGATTTCTGTTTCCAACGCAACCACAATTTTTGGCTGACGAAAAATACTGATTTAAACTACTAAATCCCAAAATAGACATTTCTGCATACACAGGGTTTCATCAATCTAGCTTAAGTGCTTTTTAAATTATCGTTAGATCCAGATTTTTCTGGACGGTTTTCAATAATTTATGTAACCATAGAAACCACACTTTTTGTCTGACGAAACAGGTGAAAGAACGTGCATATCACCCTATATTCACGTACCGATTTTCATTAACCTGGCATATGTATTGTTTTATTCATCCCATGATCTACCTTTTTCCGATTTTTTTTTTTATTGATTTTTTAAATATATCAGGATTAAACATTAAGATTCGTACAAGCACAAAGACAGATGGACGGAAACGACTAAAACCTCTTGCTCCATCCGGTGAAACCAATCTGGGCGTGTTAATTAAGTTTGAAAACCCGGTGATATTCCCGTCAATTTTGTATTCCAATTTGCCCTTATATGTTATGTATTTCATACCTGAATGAGAGTAGCCGCCGGGATTGGTCTGTTGAAGTGTTTTTGACGCTGCTTCTGTTGCACTTTCAGTGCAAAGCCTGGTCCCAGAATACCCTGTACACAAAGTTTTAGAGTTACGACCGTACGACAAAATTATGCAAAATAAAACAGACACAGTCGAATAGGCCAGAAAACGCCTACGGGGCTTTATTTCAAAACGTTTAGTTCTGGTAAACAAAACTTGTAAATTAAATCTATGTTATGATTTTCATTTGAAAAAATAATAATCGTTTAAAAATCAAAATTAAATACTGTGCTGTTTAAATGCTGTTGTCATTTACATGGTTACTGAATGTGTAAGCAATTAAATCACCTAACAATTATAACATACGAGTAAAGATATGCAAAACAACATACAATTGGAAAGCGTATAATTACTAACGCACATTCTTTAACAATTAATGTATTATATTGCAAAATTACCGCAGGAAGAGCGAAGAAAGATATTGCAAACACAACAAAACACGAGGCCACTATCTTTCCCATCCACGTCCTTGGCACTTTATCCCCATAGCATATGGTTATCACCGTGATATGAAAAGAAAAAAATCCGCTGTCTAAGCTATCAGGATTTCATACGAAACGCGGTCTTGGAAAATGGGGCTTAATGTATGCGCGTCGAGTGTCGTCCCAGATTAACATGTGCAGTGCGCACATGCGAATCAGGGACGACACCTCCCGTCTATATTGGATTTTCGTTTTAAAGAGACTTCCTTTAAACGAAAAATTGAATTTAAGCGTAAAGTGCCGTCCCTGATTAGCCTGTGCGGGCTGCCCAGGCTAATCTGGGACGACACTATACGCACACATATTATATCGTTTAGCATGTCTACATAGTATAGAAAAAAATATATAGCTAACTTTTATTTCGTTACGCAGAAAACTGAGAGACTACCCCACGACACAGAGTACGAATGAACAATTATGAACTATCCAAAATGTGCCTAAGTTCAAGGACAAATAACTCTGCAAATATTATAGCGACAAACATTAAAACAACGTTTTGAACTTCTACATACAATAAAGAACATATACATACAGTTGAAGATAGATACGCCCAAAATCGAGGGACATTTAACGATAAAGCGCACATAACCAATTATCTAAGCATTCGAACTTTTCCTAAGCTCAATGGCGTATAACTCAAATACGAAAATAACGTCTTGCAATTAAACCTAGTATAATCAGCATCTCTATAAAAGTTAACGTTGATACGCAAAAATTGAGTTTCTTGTTCACGATATAAAGTACACATGAACAATGATATACGCATCCCAAAGTAACATAAGTGCAAAGGCACATAACTCTGCAAATAGCGCAAAATACACGAAAATAACGTCTTCCACTTCTTAATAAAATAAACAACATGCATATTATACAGTTTTTTGTTGACATGCAAAAAACTTAGAGAACAGTCTAAGGCAAAAAGTACATATGTGCAGTGATGTATGTATCCAGAATTGCCCTTCGTTCAAGGGTACATTACTTTGCAAAGCATATCGCGAAATCACGAAAATTAAGTATTGCATGTCTACACAGTATGAACAACATATCTATAAGTTCCATTACGACACGCAGACAACTGAGAGACTAGTTCGCTATACAATAGCACATGTGCAGCGGGACAGACCAATCAACAAACCGACCAACCGACAGGGTCATTCCAGTATAACCCCACAAACTTCGTCTGTGCGGGTAAACTGACGATACTAATTACAGGTATATGCAATTCCTACTGAGTAATTTTGATGACAATGAAACGAGGTCTTGCGTGCTTCAAAGATAATTGATTACATGAAAACTAGTTTGTCTTTTAAGCGTTAAACTTACATAAAAAAAAAATAAGTAAAAAGTATGTATCTTAAGATTGACTTACCACGCCCCTCCAAAGAGCGTCTGCATAGCTACTGAAGTCTTGACTGTTTAACTCCCTCTCAGCCATGTGGACAAAATATGACGAGAAAATGAGAACAATGAAACCTATATACAACGTGGTGATTAGTTCCTGAAATAAAATTCATAAAAATAAGACTAATAAAACTTATATACGACAAGATGATTAGTTCCTGAAATAAAATTAACACACATAATACCAAGGAAACCTATATACAAAATGTTGATCAGTTCATGCATCAAAATACAGAAAATAAGGCCAAGAAAACGTATATACAACATCTTGATCAGTTTCTGAAACAAAATACGGGAAAAATAAGACCAAGGAAACCTTTATACAACGTTGTAATCAGTTCCGGAAACCCAAAACATAAAAATCAGAATAAGGAAACCTATACACAACATGATAATCAGTTCATGAAAACAAAAATACATAAAAGTAAGACCAAGCAGACCAACATGCAACGTGGTGATCAGTCCATGAAACCAATTTCACAAACATAATACCTAAAAAACACCTATAAAACTTCTTTTTCAGCTCGGGAAACAAAATGTATCGCAATAATGCGCATGACCTGCAACATGATGGAGGAAAACCAACAAGTAATAACTTTAAGTTTTTATTCTGAGTCTATCGTAAACGTGATATTTGGATATTGAATCGTGGATTATACATAATACAATATACGGATGTTTGATAGCTATGTAAAGCGATCCGTCACTGACTCGTGATTAAAGTTTGTTTGCAGAATATGTTCTAGATTGGCACGTGAATGCTGCGCATTAGCATGTCAACTAAACTAACTGACAACTACACGAGATCATAAACGAAAAAATGAAGCCAGGCGCTTAACGTTGACTGACGCACGTCATTAGCCCTTTCAGTGCTGGAACCGGATTTTGAAGGTCTTTGCAAACAGTTTGGATCCAGATGAGACGCCACAGAACGTGGCGTCTCAGCAGGATCCAAACTGTTTGCTATTCTCATAGTATTCTTTGAAAAAAAAATCGAAGAAAATGCTAATTTTTGTAATTAAGCAGACGACATTTTAGCAGACGACAAATTTCCCAGCATGCAAAGGGTTAAAACAGTCAATGGATGATACACTCCCGCACTATGTTTATCGCATCCACATCGCTTGCAACAGTTCACGTTCTAAGTTATAATATAATGATAACATCAATTCACTCTCGGGTTAATATAGCTAATGTCATACAGTACATAAGGAAGAACATGCCCTGTATTTTAATACATGTATACATCTGGTTCGAAATTAAACCATATCGGTAATGCTTGTTTATGGCAATTCATGCTCGCTGCGCAATAATGCATTCCATATATTTACTTCAATCTAGCCTTGGAGAATACGACGACTTGTTGGTGTGTTCACAGCAGATGCATGCGAGTGCCTTAAGGTTGTTTAGTTACAGATAGTGACAAGATAAAAGGATTAGTTGATGTTTGTTTTCGTGTTGGTGCAATTATCAGATGGATGCGAACGTCCATATATGCAATTAAACAAATTGTTTCTCATTTAAACATATGTCAAACGTAAATCCAATGACGTCAGTACCTTGCATGCGTTACCTACAATGTAGTATATAACACCAAAACGCAAATGACTTTAACAGTAGAGAATCTAACATAGGAGAAAAACAGTTCATGTCGTTGTTTAAGGCGTAATAGGGCATCCGCTCTTTACGGAGGTTCTGGAACTGTTATTAGTTAATAAGAAATATTGTGTAAACTCGAAACACGTAATGATCATGATAAAAACAAGCAAAGACCTATTCTGCGAGTTGTTGTGTATGTATGTGTTATTATGCGGCACTAAGGCAAACATTTTTATCACTTAAAGTACAAATAATATGTTAACAGTTTATAGTGATATTTAGCTTCTAGCTGACACCAATACAAACCAATGCTTATGCGATACACAGAGTTATATCGTGTTGAGTTTAAAACAGATTTTGAACTAAATGTAGATCTCACGATAAATTGTATCAGAGAATAAGGTTAAAAAATGTGTATTGCATTAAGTTTTTCCATGTTGCCAATAAATACAGTACCTTAAATTCAAATATAGTATATTAAAATACAGTAAGAATGAATATATTACTTTCCGAACTGGAATCGAGGTTTATCTGTAAAAGGATATTGCAATAAATCTTGACGCGCTGTTTACCTGGTATTAATGGCCATACATGTCTGTGCAGGTAAATTACTGATCATAACAACCGCCACGTGCCCCCTTGACGGTCCACGTGGAGCATGCGCAGTATCTGTAGAGGCCGTACACCCCTGAATACAGAAGAAAGAATAATGTTAAGTATTTTACATTTAGGCGCGTCATGCGAAAATGGGTCGTATCCCACGTGCGCCCAGAGTAGCTCCAGAACAGCCTGCACATTTAAGCTCTCTGGTCAGGAGCTCAGGTGGCTCCTGACCAACCAGCGCGGATGGTCTAAAGCTACACTGGCCCAATATGGCACACAACCCATTTTTGCATTTATAATAATAATATGCATTTCGTCAACTAATAAAGAAAATAAGACTTGTCGATTCTTCATACATTTTTATGTTTTACAAAATTGATTACAAGTTTGTAACAACTATATTAATGAGAGTGTGTTTACTGAATTCGTCGTGCCTAAAATAGCGGAATACTTAATTATATTCCATTTATGTCATCCTATAATAGGAAGCCTTCATAATAGCTTAATGTTCGTCCCTGATTGAATTTGCCAGACTGGTACGTATTCAGCTGCAAACCATTTGTAGATAAACAACAGCTGCCAATCTCATTGACCGTAATGTTTTGGGGCCAGTCTATAATGTACGCTATAAGGAAACAATATATGAACCTTGAAAACCAAAAGTGCGATCAAAAGTTCTTCTGTTAAATCAAATAAGAAGCATGTATAGCTATAAAAACATACATAAACCAGTTTAATAGCAACTAGTTTTACGTTTTGTTTTTGTCATGAAATCAATATAATGAAACAGATACATATTTGTACCCATTGTTGTATCTTATATAATTTGAATATAATAGTGTGTGTGTTGTTAATTCTACAGACATACAAATCCCGTTAAGTCGCAGTATATTCGAGTATAGGGTTTTCAGCAAATTACCACTTCAGTGTGAGCAATTACCCATAATACATTTACCAATTGCTGTACTAAGGACATTTTCGTGAAGTTATTTGTGTGCCATCTCGAATGAACAAATCAAATAATGCGCAATCCACGTAATACATTTATTTGCTCCAGACCTTTCCCGCTTAGTGCAGACTAACCGATGCCACAAAGATATAAGAAGAGGAAGGAAGAAAGCGATGCACTTTTACGCAAACCCACGTGTTATTGAATGTCTCAACCGAAAGGTGAAATATCTCCGTTGACAGGTTGGAATTACTTAACATCGAACGGTTACCATGGCTTTCAAACAGTTCTCTAAACTCAGAGGCTTAAGTGTCTATGACGTTTTCGCATTATAAACGGAAATGTCTAATAGCGATGTGTCATGGTTTGTTTAATAGAATGTATTAGAAAATGGTATTAGCGTTATATTTGGCCCTTAAATTATTAACTTTGCAAATAAAACAACATTAATTGGCTGGAATGTGCGACTTCACAATGTAGTACGTGCAAGTAGATCACCAGAGGGAGGATGTTATTGGGTAGAACGAGCGAACTTGTTCTTTGCTATATTATTAGTAAAAGTAGAATATTCAATGTAATATTAAATGAATCTTGGTATATTATGTGCACACTATCATAGAATCAATATAATATTATGTGACAGTTACATTAAGGCAACTTCATTGTGATCAACTCGAAACACTACCACGTGTTTCACCATCGCATGATGAGCGTTATTTTGATCCATCACTCACAGTAAGTGGTAAAACAAAATGTTATACTGGCACACTGAATTCTAATGAATATAGTTAATAATGAGTTCCGTTCTTGGAAAACTGTGCATATTTGATGTACGTAAAGTGTCATCCCAGATTAGCTTGTGCAGTCCACACTGGATTTTCGCTAAGAAGAGACTTCCTATTAACGCAAAATACCATACAAAAATGCTAATCTGGGACGACACTTTATGCACATGCATTAAGACCAGTTTTCCCACAGTGAGGCTCGAATACTAAAAATTACAATGGATAGCATAGAGCACCTTATTGCTGATGTAGCGAATACCTGTCCCTCTGAACCAATTAAGAACACAACTATTGACGCTGCTANACTTCATTGTGATCAACTCGAAACACTACCACGTGTTTCACCATCGCATGATGAGCGTTATTTTTATCCATCACTCACAGTAAGTGGTAACACAAAATGTTATACTGTCACAATGAATTCTAATGAATATAGTTAATAATGAGTTTCGTTCTGGGAAAACCGTGCATATTTGATGTACGTAAAGTGTCATCCCAGATTAGCTTGTGCAGTCCACACTGGATTTTCGCTAAGAAGAGACTTCCTTTTAACGCAAACTACCATACAAACATGCTAATCTGTGACGACACTTTATGCACATGCAGTTAGACCAGTTTTCCCTCAGCGAGGTTCATATAGTTAATATAACAAGATATAACATGTAGCACCTTATTGCTGATGTAGCGAATACCTGTCCCTCTGAACCAATTAGGAAAACAACTATTGACGCTGCTACAACGAGGAAATCTGCAAATGATAATAAAACAATCAAATTGTATCTTTATTTTACCGTCTCAAATAAAGCATATCATTACTAAGAGCACATGCTGAAACCTATATGAAAGGTTGTATTCATTGAGCGTTTTTTTTTTAAATAAAGATCAGCATGCATATTTAACCACACACAATATTGTATACCATGAACAGTATCAACAAACTGTTGCGATCGTATAACATTACCAAACAATAAGTATATCAATAATTTATGTCGTTGTGTGGTATGCTCAATCGATAGATATCAGATTAATATGAAATAACAGCGGGAATATTTTGACATGATAGCCAAACAAGGTATAGGCATTCCCTGGCGTATACGTCGCATAGGTGCATTTTGTGTAGTCTGGTAAAAGTACATCGCCCATAAACGAATATTGTATGAGCATTACGAACAAGAATTTGTTATGTCTTGTTAAACACATTACTGATATTTTCTTACCAATAACAGAGATTGTAAAACACATTATCGCTATTTTCTAACCAATAACAGAAATTGGTTTTGTGGCAAATCGAATCCGTCCTCTAACGCCCATGTATTTACTGCGGCAGCCTGACGACCATAATCTAATGACTTACATTACTCCGAAAAAAAACAACCAGAACTATCTCCTGAAGAGACAATAACGACACATACGTTATTACTTCAGGCCAAACATAACCGCACTTCAGAGACAGGAATATACAGTATACGCAATTATGTGTGAACAAATGCTGTCTACAAAACACTAGCAGATTCAGATTGTTTTTTGTAATTTCTTCCAGCAATCTGTCGTTAAAGGTATACAATCAATTGCCAAGAGTTAACAATCTCTTTCCGTATTGTTCAAGGCAACGTTATAAGATTGCAAAATACTATGTAATGTAAAATGCAGTTTACAATTAGTAGTAGTATAACAAATTAATGCAGACGTATACGTTTTTCGTACTAAATAACCTGATATTCTAGACATGGCAAGCAGTCAAGTTTCAATAGTTAAGCTACATCATTTTACGTTTTACATGATAGACGGATTGGAAAAGCAGACTTGACAGTACAAGTAGTTTTTTCTGCGCCAATACCCAAGAGCCAATCTAGACGAAATAAAATCAAATTAGGTATAAATTAGGTGCGAAACATTCTCATTTATCTGTCAATACTGTCATACAAATTACTGGAATCTGATTGCATTGCATGCTTACATTCTGTACGACAATAGCCTTCGGATATTAATATCGTTGAGCATTAATGTTCCTGAAAATGGCAATTGACGTGGTTATATTTTACGTTCTTAGATGTTTTTTTGTTTTTCCCTTTGTATAATGAAAAGGAAGATGTTTTGATCGCTTTAAGAACATACACAAAAGTACTTCAGCGACCAGAAATTTGCTTAATTGGCTAATATCCCTCGCATTTTCCTTTTATACAAGTATATATGTTTTTAAGTTTTCATAAAATGTTTGCACATGTACTATATATTTAAATGAAAAATGAAGATCAAAAAGATATTTGAAGGGCCTTGTTCAATATACAAAGTACCTAACACTAATAAATGTACAACTATTTATTTCATTTTTTCTGATACCCGCTTTTAAGCGTTATAAACATGTATTCTAGTTTTCTTTTTTTAACTGGTAAAACATGTTTGCAACTACCGGTAATCTAGTTCATTTGAAAACGTAATATTTTAAGCACGTCATATATACACGTTTAATTTATACCAAATAATTGTATATTAACGCAGAACACTTCACTGCCTTCTGCACACTGCTCATTGATATAGACGTTTGAGGGACGTTTCAAGAAATTACAGGTTCACACGTTTAACCTTCAAGTATGACCTTGAACTATGAATTGGCATGACTGAATTACGCACATGATCTTAATGCGCCAACACGTTTAAGCCAGAGTTCACCAAAAACCTTCAAAGGATAAGGAGCGAACAAGAACAATTTACGTACGGGCGGAGGGATATAAACGGCTAACGTGCGAAGGGCATTTATATAACCCCAGCTCGCTTCGCCGGTGGTCATAACAACATATCTCATTAAAAACGATCACTCACTAAAACGAATGTTTCCTAAGGCATAAACGGCGTAATGATACATATGAATGTATTACACATAATTAAATCCCCATCACGTATAAGAATGTATTCTTAGGCATGGACGGCGTAATGATACATGTATGAGTTTATTATGTATAATCAAATCCCACGTCGTCTAATGATGTTCTGCAACGAGATTATACTATCTCAAATATATGGATTTCTTACGAATCATCGCGATTATATTTGTCCAACCAGGGTTTTGTATATGAAACACTTAAATTAAGAGAAGGATTAAGAGTGTATATTAAGAGAATTGTATTACTAGAATCTAGCTTTATATTACGAATCAAATAAACGAAAGGAACCGGATGATATACTGGTATAGAATAATAAACAATTAAATTGCCACGTGTTAGAAAAACTGTATTTTCTAAACGTTCTTACAACATTGGTATTCTTCTACTAATAACTCCTATATACTACAATCGTATACAATATATACTGGCTCACATGTGCGATCATGGGTTTTGGACAACGTATGAACTGGTTATGGAATATGTGTAACTCGCACATATCATTTGTATGTGCAATTTCCCTTGACATGGTGGTGAACCCAATTAGGAAAATGTGTGTTAGTTCCCTGATTTCCCAGTTGTACATTGGTGTGGTGGCATGACAGACAAATGAATTGCTAAATATGATGTTCGTGGTTGGTTTATTGTTTGCAATTTGATCATATTATATTCTATAACGCTTCATTAAGGCGTTTAACCATGCAGCTTTCGTAGGTTCACCATAATATGCAGTCACACAAACTTTAAATAGATGCCATATCTTCATGCTACAGAAACCACAATAGGTTAATATTGAAAAAAGAGTATCAAACATTAGCAGATTTCCGATATATGGGTGGTTAAATAAACTCTGTGGATAGAGGCGCAGGAATTTTAGTGGTTGTTATGCCTTTGTGTGGATATAACACAAACATATAATATAATACAACAAAGAGACACGTATGCATAAAAACATAAAACACATGGAATGTATAGATAAGCAAAATAAAAAAAATATAAATAATGAAATCACAAACAAAACCAAGTGAAATAAAATTACATTATATCTAGCAATGTGACAGGCGAATACTGGAAAGTGAGCATGCATGTTAAAAGAAAGACAAACATGCTAGACATGGGTGGAAGTGGATGATATACACATGAGCGTCACTTTAGGAAAACGGGGTTTAATGCATGTGCATAAGTTTAGTCAAATCAGGGACGACACTTTCCGCCTAAACTGGATTTTTGCTTAGAAGAGACTTCCTTAAAACGAAAAATACCATAAAAGTTGAAAATTGCGTCCCTGATTAGCCTTAACGCACATGTAATATACCCCGTTTTCCCAGAGCGAGGCTCATATCTAATATGGGAGGTCGTGTTTATATGTAGCTCCTATTCAACCTAACTAACCATTAAGGGTATCACGTTTAAACGTTTAAACGGTCGCGTTTCTTGTTTTGCTCAAAAACTTTACAAAAACAGTAAACGTTTAAACGACAGTCAATATCAACAGAATACATTTTAGTTCATTAGGTTACGACGTTGCAAAGCTTATTAACAGCTGCTGAAAAATATTCGTATTTGTATCACGTGCGATGCGCGTCGGCACGAAGTGCTAGAGACAATTTCCCGCCATTTGTTGCATGAGCATGCCCCAAATCGTCTTGAACATTCGACGCGTGTCGGCACGAAGTGCACGAGGCAATTTCCCGCCGTTTCTTCATTTGTTCCCTAAACTGGTGTTCTTCCACAAATCTAGTGAGTTAACATTTACGGGACGACGGGTACGCAAACCACGCAGGCGAGTTCATTCCTGATGCAGCCAATTTAATGAACAGATACTCGTTTTGATGTACATCATGTTAAGTAAAACATTGAAATGTTAAAAACGGTTTACTCTTATTAAAGAAATGTGGGTTCGATATTAATTCGTCTTCGTCAAAAAATACGGAATGTAAGTATGGTTTAAATATAACGTTATTGTGCGAATGGGATATGCACTGAATATAACTTCTGAAAATAATTACTATTTTCAGTTTGAAAATGCGATACCAATGACGCCTTTCAAACGGACTTAGGGATACCGTTAAACGGTAACGTTTCGTTTATTTCAGTTAGTTTAAACGTTTAGAAAAATCTGTAAACGTGATACCCTTACTTACCATCCAGAACAATGCGTGATTAACATAGTCCGCATAATCGTCGATGGTAGATAGGACACTGCTTATGAGGCAGAACAAAACCATCATAAATCTGAAAGAGACGATCACCACGGTGAAACGATGATTCACAACAACCACAAAGACACATACTGAATAAAAACAGGACCTACCAGATAAAATAGGATTTTGTTAGCGAGGTCAGAATTTTCATCAATGGTAGAGAGAACGCTAATTATTAGACATGAAAGCATGGCCTGGAATCTGAAATCAAAGAAACATAAACACAAATGACCGTTAATAAAACGGTCTTAATGGCATTGTGCTACCATGTATTTATCTCTTTTCTACGGACGGTTCTCTAGAATCAACCCCTTGTTTGCAGCAAAGTATGTTATCAAGTTTGTTGCAATTACGACTGGTTACCATGGCAATGCGTTTGTGTCTGAACATGTGTCTCCGAAACATCATGCAGGGGCGATTAAGATAAGGCCAGCATTTATACAAAGGCATATTTATTAGTGTTTAATTCAAAGAAGGTCTCATTCTCTTCATTTAGACAAACGTGCGAGTTATATTGATACTTTTTCTGTACATTTTAGCATTTTGTTTGTAGATATCTTTAAAGAAAATGAATCAACATGCGTGTTGCGAATATTATTCTTTAATACCACAAGTAGATTTGGCTATGAATTTGTGGTGGACTTAGGTTTCGATTACTCGTATGTTTATGACGCATGAACGAGTAACCATGGTTTAACCTTTGTGTCGATAACAACGTAACGTAAACCCCAGTCCTTATGTTTACTATTTGTTTCATATATTGTGGATTTCGGGTAATCATTCTTTAATCATTCTTTAATTTCAGTAACAGTATGTTTGTATCTTAACATGTTAGCATTGTGTCAATATGAATAAAGGGAAGTGTACGAGAAAAGCATACTGTTTCAGTCTAGAAGAATGCCTCGTATTATCGTTTTACCTAAGTGATAACAGGAATGATATTGTTTAAAAAAAAACATCATTTGCGATATAAACAACCAAGCGATTAATTCATTCCTGTTTAGATCCGCTAATAACCTATTTTCTGATTGTTGCATTATTATGTTCACGGCTCATGTATTCATGCTAAATGCGTGCCGGGTTCATGGTTATTGTCGACCCTGTAGCAGAATGTAATACTTATCTTACACCATTCGGACGTTTTCGTAATTCATACCGGGGTCCATGATTACTGTAGCAGAATGCAATACTTATCTTACACCATTCGGACGTTTTCGTAATTCATACCGGGGTCCATGATTACTGCATTCAAGTTAATCTATGTTTTCTTGTGAAGCATGTTCCAATGTATTTTCACACAATGGTGTTTATTACCCAGTTGCCATTATTCAACAATTACATTTACATTTCAGTCTTCTCGTTTTTATACAATTCGCGACGTGAACACACATGCAGGAATTCAAAGTATAAAGTAGATAAGAGTGTTCTTCATTGAATTGACACATCATGCCGATCTTTTTGAATATCTGCATCTACGCATTGCACACCGGTCTATAATATTTTACATTATTGCTTCATTATTATTTTCACAACAATCCTCCTGGTCTCTTTTTTGTCTGTTCTAGTGATCATAATATCATGGTCGTCCAATAAAGTGGGATATCCCCATGGAATTTAACACTGCAAATAAATATTTTGTTAAAATAAAACAATGGAAAGTGAGTGGGCTAATCGTTGAATACAAGCTGAATTGAACAGAACCATATTGCGACATGAATGGAATGCCAACGTGGGTCATGGCAAATCGACGTCGGTCGTGTTGCAACACACTAATTACTTCAACAAATATTGCTGATGCCTTGGATCAATAGCAAATAATTATCGCATCAGATTAAACCACCCGTTTCTATTTTAGAAAGCTACGAATCAATAAATAAAAGTTGGGAAACAGATTGTAAAATTTATATTGATATGCAAAATTATTGAAGCCAAGTTAATTACATATACGCAAATTCAAAAGAAAGCATTTCGTATAAACCGTATTTCCATTAAGGCCTACCTGGAGCACTAATACGACATAGTATAATGATCGCAAAATCATAAGTTTTTAAGTCAAATTGCGCTTTATAAAACCCAACATATATATTGCATATTTTAATAATGATGTACCCCAACTAAGTTTCGTGCAATTGATTGACAGTCAAGGTTTGCAACCGATTTCGAAAGTTCTACACGGGCAAGTAGGTCAGTAAACAATTGCCTAATTTTCATTTTTTTTTAAACCAAACAAATAACCCTTCGTGCAATGCGCCATTAACAATCTCCAGATAATACACGTATCCGGTAGAAACGCGTTAATGGGATAACAATCTCCCAAAGGATTCCTGACAGTTTGCCCATCATGAAGTTGTGACAAAAAGCACTCAAGAAAGCTTTACTAAGTGGCTTTCTCTGAAATTGTTTAAATGCATTCCGATGATACAGACTTAAATACCATTAAAGCTTTAATACGCTTTTGATTAAATCCGATGTCTATCCAGTGTTCCTGGTGGGTTGCAAAAAGGTTAGAGAACGATAAAACCAATTTAATGTATATTTACACTTGTTAGTAAGTTTGGGCCAAGTGTGAGGTTGGGCTAGGTTATTATCCGGTTTAAACCAATGCTTTGGATTGATCATTTCAGGGCGGTGACCGAAGCTTTAATATTTGTATCACATGCAGCATCTTGTTTTCTTTATAATACAACATTTCCAAATACGTTTATCGTATCATGTGCAATTTAGCAATATGGACGTTTTCATTGGCTTCTTTTTTGTTTGACTGATCAAGCGCGTTACGTTATTTTGCTGAAATGACGTAGCATCGTCAAGTAACTTCGTGCAATTTAAACCTGACGCTCAAGGAAACATTATTTTTCTTTGTAAATTTGAAAGCATGTGATAACAAATATCTGACACTCGTTGTTATTTCATACCATGATTAAATAACACGTCCATGAAAGGCTCGCTTACTAACAACATTCCTAAACTCGTCTAATAGAATATGGTATGAAATAACACCTCATGTCAGATCATATGTATGTGTAATTGGTCACTTGCCTAACCTTAAATACTACAGGAAGTACCATAGAAACAAATTCTTGAAAATGTCCTTGGAGTTTCATTTTCCAATCTAATGAATGTGTAGATAACAACCATACACGAAAGTTTTTATATTTTTCAAAAACAAATCTAAAACTGCACCAGTTCACCTCGCAGGCCTTCGAATCTTTGAGGGTAATTGAACTTTGTGTCGGAAATACACTTTTCGTTTAATTATCGACGAAAAGCGTGTCAAACGCTTCATTATGTTGCTGATTTCAACTGATGATTATCCATACAAGAACATCATTTGTTTAGCATTCATCTTATCCTTATGTCTTATTTCGATTTGTGTTTAAATATAATGCATACATTTTTTTTTAATCTGTGACAATTTTCATGAAATGTTTCATCTTTCCATAGTTGAACAAGTCTCTTTAAAAAGCTCTAAAATACAAGTGAACTTGACAACTTAAGACAAGCTGGCCTATGCGTCGCATGATGGTTTACTACTGTCATGGATCCAAGTTTAATGAAGATTGGGCAATAAATCTAGCCCTTAGTGTGTTACAAGATAAATGTTGACGACGGACGACAGAAAACCGACACAGAAACATAACCATAACATTAAGCAGGACAAATCAACCATGATTGTCGATCTCCCTCCCCTTTTGTCAGTTTGCATACACGAAAAATAACCTTCACTATAACAACAAATGTTGTATAACGACGTTTCTTAGTATTGTTTCTTCCGTGCCCTTATACAATACAATTTACTGCAGCAGGTTCTTTAATTGTTGTGTTTGTTTTAATATTGAACATAAATTATTTAAAAATGAACATAACAAGATGGCGATTCAAGTTTTATTGAAATCAGTTTGTGTTTTGTTTTATGTTTTATGCTGCTGCGTTGTCTTGATATGTATTGACAATGTATCGATATGTACTTTTGGCACTGATAGGAATACACGATAATTTCATTTTACATGTAGATACGTACGGATAGATACTCCAGTCGATTTGTTGTAAACCCTTTGACAAAGAACCGAACGCCATAAGTTACTTATATAGCGTATATAGCGTAACAAATTTATAACTGTAAACTTGTAGAGAAAATCAATAACAAAATAACAAACAAACATTAGTTATAAACAACAAAATATAATTTTATTTTCATAGTTTACATCTTTAAATAACAACATTATTGAGTTACAATATAAAACAACACTGTACAAAATATATCAAATACAAATTTTCATTTTATTGGTTCATGTATACGAATAAATATAAATACACTTATGCATGGCTAGCATGAACAATATAAACATTATAAATAAAACGATTTCATATGCCTCTAATGTTACAAATTATTACACAAACACTCTTCATCTATGAGTTTTACAAAACGTAGCAAATCAGTTTTTAATATGTTTCTAACAGGACAAAAGAGGACTACATATACCTGTTATTATTGGGACTTGACCATGTATCTAGATATTTATAAATGTTAGCAGAACAAATATAAGCATATGATTTATCTACTTCAGTGTATACGGTTCAAATGATTATTGTATTCAAAGCAAACGTATTGTTTATAAGAGCATATTGATAAAACATGTAAAATGACAAAGCATATTGATGATTGCAATATATATTATCGCGTTCTATAACACTGATAGAAATTTACACTACTTGTGTCCTACGATAAACCTTTCAGTACAGGTGACTTGGCACAGGATTACTGATTTCATGGATCAATGCTCTCTTGAGCTATTTATCACAGACAACAAGATGCATGTATTTACAAATGAAAGGATATCCGTTTGATGATGAATACAGAAAAGTACAGAATATAATGACACTGGATTATTCCAAGAGTTTGTGACAGTCGAGTGGTTTGTGCAATCACGTGTCACATGATACAAAGAGCCTCGAGTGTGGTGCTAAATACCGGAAGCCAAGAGACTATGAAATTCCCTTGGAACATCCCAATAGCGTTATATTACTTTTTTTACATACGCTCACACACTTGAATTTTCTGAACCCTCATGTTTATAGAATAACTGTAGATGAAAAGAAACAAGTGAATTGAACTGTATTACGAGTTATTATTGCAATGGTAAATACACATGAACACACACATAAATGATTTTCCAATTTAATCATGGGGCCTCTTCAGCGGTTACGGCTAAACATGACGACGCACACCATACACAGCATACCGGACACGGCAAGACGCCGGACATGAAGTTATCGCAATAGCTCACCTCAAGTAGATTGTGCTTCGGTGAGCTAAAAAAGGAAAATATGTAATGGTTGGCTTAGCTGTTATGCTAAAGGCGAGTTTCAGTTAAACATACGGACAACCATGCAATCTTCAACGGAATGTTTTTTCTAGTTCTACATATAGCATCCTTTATCCTGTGTCATGCCCTATAATTTATATGCAATACTAACACAACATTACCTTGCCTTGTTTTACCTGCATTTTGTGAATAATTTTCTATAGGCAAAAACACAACCATTGAGGTAATCAAACTGGCACAAATAGTTCCGCTAAGAAACAAAATACCCGTAGTTCGCAAAATATAGTTACAGTTTATATTGAACTTTTTTCAAGTCATGATAATATCAAAATAGTTTTGCAGTACGATTGTTTGTTTGAATACTTACAGAAAATGTTCGTTCTGATGGGTGTATTTTAAATAACTCAATATTCTTGTTGTTTATTTCGTATAAAAATTAAAAATGTTAAATAAAATATTCCTGAAATGACAATGGTTTTGCTTTTTTGATACTCTCTATCGTCCAGCCTCTAAAAATATTTAACGGGCTAATCAATCCAATAACCGTTAACATTTGATAAACTTTTGAAGTTAATTAAATGAGTGTAATTAAACTATATTCTAGATTGCTCTAATAATGTCTTAGTACGTAATAGTGTATCTTTATACTATGTGTGTATTGCCATTTAAAGCTTATAGACTGAATGACCGTTTAAGCTTTGAAAAACTAGTTCCCGGGGATTCATATAAAACACTTAAAACAAACCATAATGTATGAGCCGAAAACCACATTGACGTTTAATTGAACTTGAGTTAATTTACACCATGATGCAAGAATGATTATGTATAATTTTCATAAATAATCTTAAACTTCGTCCTCCTTTGATTCCTGGTTTACCACTTGACGCCCATTTACCAAGGTATGTAATAGCACCAACACCTGGTCTATCTTCTGGTCCATCTTGAATACCTGAAGGGATTTTCAATTCAATATAATATAAATTGTTACACTTCATATATTTGAACAAAAATGGAAATACATTAAACTTTCCTAACAAGTCCAGATTGCTTTCTACCCACTGTATGCAACTCATCTTTATTCATAATTATTCTGTTTTTTTTGTTTTTGTTTTTAAACACCTATCACAAACAACCAAAGAAAAAATATATATTTACTCTTTTTTTCTTTTATCAAAAGGAAACCACAATATCAAAAAAGTATATATTAGCATATCTTGTATAACATGTTTGAATATTATTGCTGCTACATGGTACCACTTTGTTTTATGATCATATACATGTGTACATTGTATGTCTTATATTGAATAAAAAAAAATATATAAATTGTTGCGATACACAATTTTGTTCAAAATAAAGTTTGTGTTACAAAAAAAATAATTTTGTTTATACCATTCATCAATTGTTTTTGTTTTGCGTGTTTTAATAGCTTGATGTGAGTTAAAAACATTAACATGAGTGTGGAGTCTAAAATGCAACTTGTTCATGCTGTAGGCCGTGTGCTGTATATTAAAAATTAGTTTTAATTTGTACACACTGTTTTTTATGCCCCCTTCTTCGAAGAAGAGGGCGTATATTGTTTTTGGCCTGTCTGTCTGTCATTGTATGTGTGTGTCCGTCTGTCCAGAAACTTTAACCTTGGTCATAACTTTTGCAATATTGAACACAGCCACTTGATATTTGGCATGCATGTGTATCTCATGGAGCTGCACATTTGGAGTGGTGAAAGGTCAAGGTCATCCTTCAAGNTGATGCAAAGTGACACATCTTTAATTATACATCTGTATAACTTTGAAAGACCGACACCTACTCTTTACATATTGTGTCTACGCCTTTATTCTCAAAATGCGTCAGTATTTGTTTCAAAAGATTTGAAAAAAAAACGAGAGAATAATATGTTTGCAACATTGACATACATCATGGGGGTTACACATGTATATTCATAAACAATGCTAAACAATTACAGAACATACTATATTCCTTACCTTCCGACCAAAAATATTGAGGGAATTATAGCATGATTTAAGTTTTAAGTCATCGCCTGGCTGATATATAAATATCTTGTCATACAAAACGATATGGTTACTAGATCATCTAACGTTAAGAAAGTATGATATAACATGCATGCTTGGGCACGGTAAACTGATTCAAAAGAATACCTGGAACTTCCTACGAGCAACGAAGTATTTAATTTTTCGGAGCACTCTTATAGCTGTTTTATGAGCTTCTGTCAATCAGAAAATAATCAGAAAATAAAATATAGAAAATCATTAAATATCTAAATTTAATCTCCAGAAAAATCTTCAGGAAAGAAGTAACATCCTTTAGTGCTAACGTTAAGGCAGGTGACCAGTCGCTCATGCAAATGAATTAAGCTGCGGGTCACCGCTTTTGAACTGTCAATTAAATCCATTAGGGATCTAAAATGGTTGAAACGCATCCCGAACCTAACGCTCGGGCAAGAATTGATCATAATACACACACATGTACATAAACATCAACTTCATAACATTTCAAACCAATGCGATGCAACCAAATGATTCAGGTCAAAGTTAAATAGCGTGCGAATAATGCTGAAAATTTAAAGCATGTAATATGAAATGTATACATACATTTACTATAATGCCAAGTTTTAAACGAAATGAAAATGTTCTAATATTTTCAGAAATGTTAGTAAACTAATAGCATTCACTTGCATCCTCCTAAAATAGCGATAGTGTATGCCTTAAAATGTACAGTTAAACTAGTATTCAGTACATGTTACAGATATTTCTGTCTTTCGGTGTTAGCCCTGAAGCCGATAAAGCGTAAATGCGTATAGAACTATGGAGTTTCACTTCTTTAAATTATAGAACAACATACGCTAAAACATATGTCCCTACTGTGGTTGGGCGTGACAGTGTTTTGGCGCTTACGACGAAAATACAAAACGTAAACTAGAACCGTAATTGTATGAAATACCCAGGGCATGCCGCTTTGTCAGAGGGCATAGACACATCAGTCATCATAACTGGTTTCCCAACAAATGCACGCTTTTCAATACGACGTTTCGCCTTGATACCTCATATTTAAGTCGAGATATGACCTGGACACAATTTTGCAATCGATAATCACATGGGCGATTACTGTAAAATTATGAAACCCGGAGTTGCAGCTCTTGTGAACTTCACTTTCCATATTTGAGATATACCCCTCCCCCCATGAAATGTCAAGTTAAACGTTAATATAGTTTGCAAGATATTCTAGATTCAAAATGTAAATGCAATAAATAAACAAGATGCAGGAACTGTCGATATTTGGAATGGTTCTTGTGCACTGCACAACCTATTATTGATATCTACTAACATATTACGCGTAAGTAAACAAAAGCTGAAATCAACAACTGAATCAAACTCAATTAATTTATAACAAAGAGAAAAATAACTTATTAATTAATAAAAAAGGCGCATATAATTAATTAATTAATTGATCAAACAGACGCATATAATTAATTAATTTATCAAAAAGACAGATCCATCCGCGTCTGTAATCAGCAGACAACTGAAGGATTTCTGCCTAATTGTTCATCTCTCCCCTGTACCTGATGTGTTCATGGCCGTTTGGGAATCGTTTTAACCGTATAATCAAGTCATAGCAATTACGATAAAAGAACAACTCTTAACGCATTGTTTTAGACCTAATAATATAACAGTCACTTTGGGATTCATTTCTGTTTTCATTTTAGCCATCACATACGTTGTCAATATAGACTGATTTCTTTCTAAATGACTTGTTGTCTTTTAAAACAAAGTGCAAACATATACGGCGCAATAAACTTTTGATATAAACACAAAAGTATTTCTAAACTTAATATTTGCCTCAGAGTTTGATTTAAGATTTTGAAGAAAAAAAAATCAACAAACAATGTTGACAGTATTTAAAAGTTTAAAAGCAAATGTTGCTACAAGTGAAATGAGAAATCATAAGAGATTTACATTGTATGATGTTTGAACATCAACAGAAGTGCATTGACCCTGGGCAGAATAGTGAAATTCAAAACAAAAGTGCAATTTATCGCTTGCGCATTTTCATCAGAAAACCAGCTGAAGAAGTAAAAAAAATACCGTTCTCTAAGTAAATATTGTGTTTTAAAAATAAATCTGTTTGGTGATCTCTTCGTCTCAATGTTGATAGTATTGTTTGGATACATGCGGTTATTGGAAGTTTAACTATTTTGGTTGTTGCATCTCAGCATCGTTAATTTAATGTGTTCTATTGTACACATGTATAAATGTGCCGCAATCTGTGAACAAAGGGGGGCTTAATGCATGTGCGTAAATTGTCGTCCCAGATTAGTCTGTGCAGTCCGCACAGGCTAATCAGGGACAACACTTTTCGCCTAAACTGAAATTTCGTTTAGAACAGAATTCCTTTCAACGAAAAATTTAATAAAAGCGGAAAATGTCGTCCCTCATTTTACTGGTCAGACATAATATATATTATTAAACTAACCCTTACAGTATTAACATCTACATGATACGTACACAACCACTTTTTCCGGTTCGTCGAACTCGGCGTCAGTATCATCAATGTCGTCCCTCCCGAAGTTGAAGCCGATGATGCATGGCCTGTGACTCCAGAAACTGTCTCGCCTGTGTGACGTTGGTGTGGCTACGAGTAGAAACATAATGCTGTTCTAAATACTGTCTGGAATTAATGTTTGCGTATAGTGACCGACTACGGGTATAGTTGAGTGCCTGAAAGCATGCCTGTTTTACTCTTGACCAAAGCGGAACGTTGTGTAACATAGTCGTAGTGATTAGAAAAAAATTCACGAGTCCATTTCATTTTTCATTGCGATTCATTTTTGTTGAATAAATTTTAATACAACGTTTGCCAATGTCCGTAAAATATTCTGAACAACATCAAAGCAAGGCCTGACGGTCTGCCACAGATAAGTGTGACCTATCCGGTCGCTTGTCTAACATGGACTGACCTCTCTACCGAAGTGAATAGTCAGAGATAACACACATGGCCGTATACAATTTTGAATGGTCAATGTAACTCTGCCTTCGTACTTGCTAATGTTTGATTGGCGACTCGCTAATGTACCGACTCAATGAAGCAACAGAAAACGTGCTAGACAAAATTATCACGTTTGACCAGTTCGACCAATATCACAATTCTCGAGGCAATGAAACAGCACTTCAATAAGCAATTATTTTGACATCTATTACATATTATATCTGTCTTGGCATCCTTAATGTATGCAGCCTTAAGGCAAATATTCACTCACAAGTCAAATTACTGGTCTCAAACGCATTAACAATGTACATTTATGTATGCCTTTTTTGTTTTTCTTTTTAATGTTTATGCAAAATATTTTAATCAAAATTCTGTAATGGTATTCATACTATTATATTCTTCATAATTAAACATGCATTAATAATTTCCATATTCAAGAATTCTATTTATAAAATTATGGCTGTTGTGATAAAAAGATTGATTAATTATTTTCTAAAATTCAATTGTTGTATGTAAACCATGATGCCCCTTAATATTCGTTACGTTACAGTTGTATAAACACGGTCGTCTTAACGAGGACAAGAACAAGGTGTTGTCAAATGAATACTTTTAATGTGCATTTTAAAATAAATACGATTGTCATCAAGACTGGTCTGTAGAAAACAAGCCGCAAGCCAAGGAATCTTCAAAACATTTCAGTTTTAAAATCCCAAACTTTTTGATATTTTGAATTTCTGATGACCGTTTACGAAGAAAGAAATGTTTGCTCATAAACACACTCTAAAAGATCATTGCATTTTTTAACAGCATACTTTAAAGGAAAGTCTTTATAACCAATTCACTGATTTAGTAACGTTAACATAGTTTTTAAAGATGTAAGAAAGAAATAAACTCCTACCGTTTTTCTCGTCATCAAAATTTATTGACGAAGATACGCTTTCCCTCGAAACGTGACTAATGGAACCCGTGTCGAGGCGCGTGCTGATCCGTCGCTTACGTAGCGTCAGACTGGCTCGACGCGCCATGCGGGCAAGGACGGTCTCGTCCGAATTCGTGTCGTGGATGTGTATACGCCACGTGGGTTCGGATTTGGACGCGGGTTCGGCAGCGTGAACCCTCCAAAGCCACTAAAATTGATACGATTTGCATCGTGTACAATACGATTGATAATGTGTTTGTGCCATTTCATGCGTGTATAGCATTAAACATTTAATTAGGGCAGTCGTCAGTAATTGGCATAAATATGTGCACTAATCACTGGTAAATCTCTTCGATCGGTTAAGTTAGTCCAAGAAAAGTGTGGCGGCCCTAGTTTTAATCATGTTTATATTTTTTGTTGCTTTGTAGAATGTCGTGTGGCTTATAGGCTATTAGTTACTTAACGTATAAGAAACAAGAGCTTTGTCAGAGACATCTCAGCAGTCCCCTACCGGTTTAACGTTGTCGGAGTAAGATCAGAATCTCCGCACGTTTCAGCAACCTAGATTAAGTACATAAGAGTTATGGCAAAATCCAGATTTAGGTTTCTTTTTTCTGAAACTGTAGAAATCACATATGCTTCTGACGAAAAAACTGAAATAAGGTGAATATTATCTTTATCATCTGAACGAGTTTAATGCATCTAGCGTAAGCATTTTTAGTTATTGAAGGATCCAAATTTGTCGACGTACATACATTTTTGTCCGACGAAAAAACATAAATAAGGTGCATATTCACTCTATGTAGAACACACATAATTTTATCAACCTTGCTTAGGTACTAGTTTAGTAATCGTATGATCCAAATTTTAGTTTTAAGTGACTTCTGTTTTCAACGCAACCACAATTTTGTCTGACAAATACTGATATAAACTACTAAATCCGCAAATTGACATTTCTGCATATACAGGGTTTCATCAATCAAGCTTAAGTGCATTTTGAATTAAGGTAAGATCCAGATTTGTCTGAACCGATTTCAAATATGTATGTAACCATAGCAACCACATGCTTTGTCTCACGAAAAAAACTTTAAGAACGTGCATCCCTTAATCCACGTACCGATTTTCATCAACCTAGCATATGCGTTGTTTTACTTATCCCATGATCCACCTTTTACGGAAATATGTCACTTATTTCTGTAATCATAGCACTGACTTTTTTTTTGTCTGAAGAAAAAATTAAATAACGTGTATACACATATGACCGTTTATCCACAAAAGCTAGGTGGTGCACTTTGTCAGTTATCGAAGGATTAAGATTCGTGCAAGCACACAGACAGATGGACGGACCGGTTGAAGACCTCTTGTCCCATTCGGTGAAATCAGTGTATGACCAGTTAAGAACCAGCGGGTGTGAACGCCCGGTGATGTCCCCGGCGTTATTTTATTCCCATTTGTAATGTATTGCATACCTGAATGAGAGTAGCGGCCGCCGGGATCTGTCTGTTGAAGTGTTTTTGACGCTGCTTCTGTTGCACTTTCAGTGCAAAGCCTGATCCCAAAATACCCTGTACACAAAGTTACAGTGTAAAGACCGTACGACAACATTATGCATAATAAAACAGACAATATAGTCCCAGTGTAACGGCAAACGTTTGCAAAATAAAACAGATACATTCGAATTGGCCAAGAAACGCCTATGCGGTTTTATTTATACGCAAACAAACGTTGTGTAAGAGCTAGAAAGACGCAAATGTACATGTCGATGTTATGATTTTCACTACAAAAAAATTACTTATCGTTTAAAAAGTCGACTTAGTAACAAATTGCTAGTCATTTTTAAAATGGAATGGTGTTTAAATTATGTTTTCATTGACATGGTTACTGAATATGTTATCGCTTTAGATTACTTATCAATTATAGCATGTGAGTAAAAGTCTGCAACATAACATCCAATTGGGAAGCGTATAATTAACAACGCGAATTACTTAACAGTTTATGTATTTAATTGTGATTTTACCGCAGGTAGAGCGAAGAAAGATATTGCAAACACAGCAAAACACGAAGCCACTATCTTTCCCATCCACGTCCTTGGCTCTTTATCCCCATAGCCTATGGTCATCACCGTGATCTGGGAACAAATACAAAGGTCTAAGCTGTCTTATCAGGGACGACACTTGTCGTCTGAAATGGATTTGTGCTTAGAATATACTTCCTTAAACGAAAAAAATCTATACAAGCGGAAAGTGTCGTCCCTGATTAACCTGTGCGAAATTCACAAGCTAATCTGGGATGAGACTTTACGCACATGCACCCGTATGTAATGTCGTTAATGCGGGTAGGATAATAGAAAAAACTAGAATAGTCAATGACGATGTCAAACTTTCCGGCAATCGCTCAATTTAAGCAGGTGCACAACTTTTTTTTAATAGAAAGTAATCGTAAAATTGTGTTGTTCGCGACTTCACATTGATCACTCACAAAACGAAAAGCTTTGCAAGGGTACATTACTCAGCAAAGAATATCGCGACATGTCTGTTACGTTTCATGTTGATAAAAAGAAAACAGAGAGGTTGGTTCACAACACAAAGTACACTTGAACGATGATGTACGTATTCACATTCTCTTATATTGAATGGCGCATACAATATCTGCTAAAAAATATCGCGACATAAACGAAAAAAACGATTATCACGTATACATAGTATAAAAAACACACTTCTAACGTTTCATGTCGCAAAAAAAACTGAGAGAGTACTTCACGACACAAAAAACGTATGTACAATGATGACATATCAACAATTTGCCTAAATTCAATGACATATAAATCTGCCAATAATATTGCGGCATACATGAAAACAACGTTTGACACTTTTATATAGATAAAGGACATACATATAAAGTTTCAGGTTGATGAAATGATAAAAAGTTCATATTTATTAAGTGAAAACTTCAAATTCTCATTTAGATTAAACTGACGTTTAAATCATTTTTCGAACTACATTTTTATGTTGGAGAAAATCAACCCTTTTAATCACAATTTTTTCGATCAACAAAAACGTAATAATTCAAGTTTATCATAGAACCTATGTACTTTGGCATCATTGATATCTTTAAGCTACGGATGAGAAAAATAAATGAACAAGCAAATTCGTTGAATTGACATCCCCCGCCACATACATTTTGTAAAAGGATGGGTGCAAATCGGACGGATGATTTTACTGACAGATGGAAGGACGGCCAACACCAATTCTATATACCACCGCCTTTGGCGGGGGATAATTATTAGAGAAGAAAGGACAAACAAGTCAGCGACTATATGCTCTCCCTTGTTGCAGCACACAATCTCTAACCTGCAATTTTTAAGTACAAAGATGTATACATAATTCTTGAAAAATGCTGATCCGTTTAGGGGTTTAGCGTACGACCTTACATGAAGCATTTGTGTAACCTTGACCCTTGATGTGAATCGTATCCGCTTACATGAAGTATATTGTGCGACGTTGACATTAACCCTAGACATGAACCTTGACCTTACCCCTAGACATGAATCTTACATATGACACACAGCAAGGAAGAAGATGGAGAAGAATTATGGAAGTTATTACATAATCCACGGATGCATAGTAAAATAATGGCTAAATAATAAATATTTATACAAATGTGTGACCTGTAATGTGTGACCTTGACTTTGGTAAACAATACATAGGTCTTGCACTGCCTGATAATTGAGAACAATTACATCAGGATATTTTAAGAATCCATTTTAGTATGGTAGAATCCTTACCAAATAGTGCATAATTAATCAAAATCTGTAATTTTGACCTTTGTGTGTGACTTTGACAATGACTCTAGCAACCTGGATCTTATATTTGACACTCAGCTCGATAATGGAGAACAGTTGTGGAAAGTTATTACAGAATCCCTTGATGCATAGTAAAGGAATGACTAAAATGGTGAATACTTCATCAAATTTGTGACCTTTGACCTCAATGTATGATCTTGACCTTAGCCTCTAGGATTATGGGTGTTGAATGTGAAGCAGCCCAATATGACTGAGAACAACTATGGCAAGTTTCATGGCTCTGGCTCATGTGTAAATGGAGATAAAGAAGCTCTGAGCTTATATTAAAAAGCATTTGTTCAAGATACAATTGGCCATAACTCCGTTATTAACAAATTGTGTACAATGCCATTCGGCGTGCATCATCCTCGTATCCTTATATATATATCCTTATATAGAAATCCGCCAAAGCACTTCCAAGATATGGCTCTGGACACAAAAGTGCCGGAAGGGCGGAAGGACGGACGGAAAGATGGACAGACGGACAACGCCAAAACAATATCCCTCCGCCTATGGAGGGGGATAATAAAAAAGTGTGTATCTTAAGATTGACTTACCACGCCCCACCAGAGAGCGTCTGCATAGCTATTGAAGTTTTGGCTAAAGTCTCCCTCTCAGCCAAGTAGACAAAATATGACGAGAAAATGAGACCAAGGAAACCTATATACAACGTGGTGATCAGTTCCTGAAATAAAATAGATAAAAAAATACATATTAAACATACTAAAACTTCTTCATCCGCTCGTAATGTACCTTAAAAGTACGCATTTCCCGCAACATGATGAAGAAAAACCAACGAGAAATATCTTTAAAATTATATTCTGCGTCTATGATAAGAGTTAACTTTAGAAACCGCATCGTGTACGATATATACCGGTAATACATTATATGGGTGTTAGAAAGCTATGTAAAGAGATCCGTCCCTGACTCGTGATAAAACTGTTGTTACATAAAAAGTTCTACATTGGCACGTGAAAACTGCTTTGACTGACGACTACACGGCATCATTATCGACAAATGAAGCCAGGCGCTTAATGTTGACTGACTCAGCTCATTAAAACAGTCAATTAATGTTTCAAATCCCACTATGTTTATCACATTCAATTTCTTGCAACGATTCACATATTATTTTTAGTATAATGATAACATCAACTTTCTCTCGATCTACAATTACCAAGACAATACTTTCCATCACTTAAAGTACATATAATATGTTAACGACTTAATGTGATATTCAGTTTCCAGCTGACACCATTAAAACCAACGCTCATGCGATTAACAGCGTTATATCGTTTTGAATTTCAAACTTAACATATATCTTAAGATAGGGTGTATAAGACAATAAGGTTCAATAATGTGCACTTCAATATGTTTTCCTTGTTGCCTAAAAATACACGATCTTTAATTCAAATATATAATATTAAAATACAGTTACAATGAATATACATCACTTTCCGAACTGGGTTCGAGGTTTATCGGAATAAGTGGATTGTAATAAATGTTGAAGTGCTGTTCACCTGGTATTAATGGTCGTACCTGTCTGTGCAGGTAAGTTACTGAGCCTTACAACAGCCCAGTGCCCCCTTGACGATCCACGTGTAGCATGCGCAGTATCTGTAGAAACCGCACACCCCTGAACACAGAAGAAACAAACAATAATGTAAAGTATTTCACATTTGGGCCGAGTCATGCGAAAATTGGTCTTATCCCATATGCAGCCAGTGTATCGCAAGACCAGTCTGTGCATTTGCGCATTCTGGTCATGAACTACCCTGTCCGCTATTAGGTTAGACACGGTTTCGTGATCTCATTAGAGGACAGGGTAACTCTTGGCCAGACTGCGCGGATGCGAAGGCTGGTGTAGAGATACGCTGGCCGGATATGGCACAAGACCCATTTTTGCATTTATGATTTATATCATTAACTAAGAAAACATGCAACAAATAAAATAAAAACTTCGCGAAAATACAACTTTTATTTGTACGTGACTTCAAAATAATATTCAGTACGTCGACTAAGAAAGAAACTAAGAGTTCTCGATTCGACATACATTTGTATGTTTTCAATTTCGGTAAAACGTTCGCAACAACTACATAAATGAGAACGCGTTTACTGAAGTCAGCGTGCCTAAAATAATGGAATACTTTATTATCTTCCATTTATGTCATCCTCTAATAGGAAGCCTTCAGAAGAGCTTAATGTTCGTCCCTGATTGAATTTGCCAGACTGGTACGTATTCAGCTGCAAACCATTTGGAGATAAACAGCTGCTTCCAATTTCATTGACCGTAATGTGTTGGGGCCAGTCTATAATGTACGCTATAAGGAGACAATATATGAACCTTGAAAATTAAAAGTTCGATTTAAAGAATTTTGTCTGTGATATCAAATACTGACTTTTTTCGGCGTAGCTGTCTTAGCCAGCTTTTCACCTTACCTGACCTTTGTGTCCAATAAAATTCAAATAAAATTTCCGGCGGCTAGACACAAATGAATACACTTCATTTATCCCATTGGCGGATTTGAGCATAATCCTTCAGAACATTGGAAACATGACCGCGTCTTTGTAGTATAGCATGTAACACTGTTTGACTGCGTTTTCAGCATAAAACAATTATATCTCTAATGAAAAGGCTTGATGAATAGAAAAGTTTTACACTCAACTTTTGACATCAATACAGTTTATGTGTACCCCTTTATATTCAGAGGATTGTCAGCGCAAGAGCGCTTGTACTTAAAGGCTATGTGCTCATATTTAGTAATTACTACCATATTGCTGTCTGTGTACTAGTATATTTTAGTTCATAAAAGCTTTTCCCTATCCTGATATTCGTTTTGGACGAACCATTTTTAATTGTTTTCGAAATTGAACATTAAACATGTAAAAGTATAAAGTTTTAAGCCAGCCGTCGTTCCAGCAGTGGAATCGNATTTAAGCAAATTAGCATAACTTTCATATAGCAATATCTGAATATAACATTCCTATATGTTTGAGTTTCCAGATATATACTAGTGTACCCTGTTTTCGCGCATTTAAGAAAAGATAACAATATAAATTTCACAATAAAATTCATATAAAAATAAAATTTAAACCACAAATTTATTCACTTGAAATTCTCAGTTTTCCTGTGTGGTTGCCTTTTTGAAAGTAGATTAAAACCCGCTTGCAAACTTTAAGAGAATAAATTTCAGTTAATGGAAAAGAAGTAATTGTTTACTTATTAATATACTAACGATCATAAATGTTCGCTAAAATTAAAAAAATAAATCAGATGTACCGAATTAAGCAGTATATATTAAAATATGAATGAGCATTAAAATATAGAAATTAAAAAGCATGATTGCTGCACATTTACTTTTACAGATGAATGTAAAAATCTGTAGACTTTATTGTAATATTGTTTGCTTTGTTTTTCAGGGATCATGCAGGAGCCGTACAGGATAACACCAGTACAAGTTCTATAAAAGATCCACGATCTACTGAAGCCCAGCTAATTTACAAAACAGTTTTAAAAAAACTTTTATTTTATCCCACCTTGGTACTGTTTTACTAAGTTTCCTACACAAGTTTTAGACTTGCAATTAAATGTAATATGTTCTGAATTTCTTTGAACAATAATTTTTTATGAATATTAAATTAATTAGGTTTATGAAATTAAGCACCTATACATTGCAGTTAAGTGAAAGTAGCTGAGAAAAAACAGAACCCTGGTGCTCATGGGCAGCTGC
Organism: Dreissena rostriformis; assembly: GCA_007657795.1. NCBI lineage: Eukaryota > Metazoa > Mollusca > Bivalvia > Myida > Dreissenidae > Dreissena > Dreissena rostriformis. Next base: position 34,033 of record VMBQ01001077.1, on the reverse strand, counting down.
ATGAATTGTGACATACTAAAATAACTTAGATTTTTCATTTTGTTTCTTGTATATAGTTTGTACATGGTTCGTGTATTGTTACTGTATATTACTTGACTTGATTGTATTTTGTTACTTTGAATACATTTTGTGAAGGTTGCATTATACTTTTCAACTTTTCAAGTAGTGCCTGTTCTGTTATGTAGGGGCCTGATTTTTGATAATGGACCTAGATGCTTTGTAAGCATGTATTAAACAATACTTTTTTGATTTGAATAATTTGTTAAATAAATTCAACACAATATGTAATTCGATGCTATTTTTTGATGAATTGTGAACAAAATAATATAGCTTAGAAACTAAGGCATTATGTTGAGTTTTTTTTTTAATCTTACCTTAAATTATGATTTATTTAAGCTGTGNTAGAAGTAGTAGTAGTAGTAGTAGTAGAAGTAGTAGAAGTAGTAGCAGTAGCAGTAGCAGTAGTAGTAGTAGCAGCAGCAGCAGCAGAAGCAGTAACTTTCAAAGCAATTTCTATAAGTTAAAATTCCTTAACCCTGTTCAAGTTGTATACACACTCTGATTTCTCTGAATATCAAACAACAGTCGGAGGCTTTCAGTTAGCTATCTGATAAGCACTGTGTTGTGTGCACCAGATCTTGGTTTGTCTGCCTTTTCTGATTGGCTGAATTCAAACAAAGAAAGTTTACCTCTTAGATTGAAATACTGGAGTGAGACATGGTAGAAAATATGCAGGTTAAACTTGTTGTTAAGATGAAGTTAAAGTAATTTCACAAACAGTAGAGTTAATGAGTTTTTCCATTACCAACAATTTCTTTAAATAATAATGTATTGATATAATTTGGAAAGTGACATGAAGTGTTGTTAAAGAGTGATGCATAGAGTGTTTCTGCAGAGACTGTCTAAGAATAGAACAATAACTGAAGGTTTGTGATTTTTATTATTATTTCTAAATATTTCTTCAAATTTATGCTTCTTATGTCATAATAATTTAATTGCAGAACTCTTTTTAGATGTGATATTTGAGGTAATGGTATAACAAATATAAGTTTAAAAGCAGCTGTCACAAGAATTTTCACTAAGTGCAGTTTGCAGNCCCATATATATATATATATATATATATATCTCACCTCCTACAACAATGACCGAATCCGATTGGCTTAGAGCGGTCACGTGTCCATGGTGCATTTTCCAAACACCCCGAGTAATTCCCATACACCAAATTACACCTATCAACTTAAAACAAAATGGTGTCTGTTCGATTAGCTGCTAGATTAAGTTTTGTTATTATAATATATGATGTACTGGAAACCAATTAAAATATCGATTTTAACTTAAACTGTGCTGTTGAGGTAATGGTATGACAAATATTAGTTTAAAAGCAGCTGTCACAATTTTTTTCACTAAGTGCAGTCTTCAGCTGGATAAAGGAAGTAATAAGACCTATTTAAAGAAATTAATAAGGTTGAATGTAGTGTTGGAAGTTTATCTCATGCATGGCTAGGGCACTTAGGCTTAGGGAGTTTTGTGCTGTGCATGATGAGCACTCAATGCTCATTAATAATGTTAATGTCTATGAATAAATAAATTAAACCAATAGCATTGGTTCTAGGTTTCACTGTGCATTTTCATACCAATAGAATTACACATAATTCTAATAGTAGCAATAATAAATTTGTACTAATCATACAAACAAATTAAGTTATNGAATAATCAATGTAATACTACGTTAATCTTGGTATATTATTATGTTCACAATATCATAGAAGCAATATTACAGTATGTGACAGCTACATAAAGGCAATCCATCACTCACATTGTGTGGTAAAAAAAAATGGTCTACGGGCACAATGAATTATAATCGATATAGTAAAGAGTGAGCCTCATTCCGCGAACACTTTGCTTATTTGATATGCGTAAAGTGTAATTCAATATTAGCCTGTTCTATACTATAAAAACATGCTAACCCAGGACGTCACCAGATGCACAGTCATTAAGACCAGTTTTCCCAGAACGCTTATATAACAAAAGATACAATGTAGCACCGTATTGCTGATGTAGCGAATACCTGTCCCTTTGAGCCAATGAGGAACACAACTATTGACGCTGCTATAAACTAGGAAATCTGAAAATAAAATAAAACGATCATATTTTATCTTGATTTAACCGTCCCAAATATAGAATGTCATTATTAAAAGAAAAACGCGAAAAGCCATGTATTAGGTCTTGTTTATTTAGTGCTTTTTTAAAATAATATTAGAATGCTTATTTACCTACAAACGATATTGTATACCATGGACAGAATGAACAACATGTTGCGTTTATATTACATTACCAACGATAAGTATATCAATATTTGTTTGCGTTACGCACAATGCGTGTACTATTCGATCGATGAAAGATAAATATGTTTGCGTTACGACCAATGCGTTATTACTTCGGGCCAAACATAACCACACTTTAGAGACAGGAATATACAGTATACGCAATAATCTGTGAACCAATGCCGTCAACAAAACACTACTAGATTCAGATTGGTGTTTGTAATTTCTGCCAGCTATGTGTCGTTAAAGGTATCAAAACAATTGTTCAAGACAAACGATTAGAGACTTCAATATACTATATACATTAATTTTAGTAGTAGTAGCAGTAGTAGTGGCAGTAGCAGTAGTAGAAGTAATACTAGTAGTACTAGTAGTATTAGTGGTAGTAGTAGTATTAAATGGTAAAAGTAGAATTCAATTAAACAAATTAATACAGACGTTTATGTTACTCGAAAATAATATCGGACTTGAATAAAAAAATAAGTTCTTCTTCTACTCGAACATTCTAGAAATGACCTGCTGTCATGTTTCCACGCTTTAGCTACATTATTTTATGTTCATCATAATATATGGATAGGATAATGCAATACTGCTGCAGCTTCTGGAGTTTTACTTCTTTATATTGACAGTACAAGTAGTTCTTTCTGAGCCAAAACACATCCAATCTAGTCGAGAGAAAATCAAATTAGGTATAATTAAGTTGCGAGACATTCTCATTTATCAGTCAATAGTGTCATGCAAATTACTGGAATCTGGTTGCATGGAATGTTTACATTCTGTGCGACAAAAGCCTTTGGGTTTTCATATAGTTGAGCCTTAATTTTCATGAAAATGTCCATTGTAGTGGTTATGTTTTACGTTCTTAGATGTTTTTTTTTAATATTGTATGACAGTTGTGTAAAGGATGATGTTTTGATCGCATACAGAACATTCACAAAAGTATTTCTGCGACCAGTTACTTACTTAATTGGCACATATATTTTAATACAAGAAATTATGTTTTAAATTTGTTATAAAACGTTTGTACGTGTATTTTTCATTTATATGAAAAAACATAAAATTATATTTGTAGGGCCTTGTTCAATATAAAAAGTACCCAAGATTAATAAATGCACAACTATCTATTTCGTGTTGTCCTGACACTCGCTTTTAAGCGTTAAAGATATGTATTCCGTTTTCTTTTTGTTAACTGGTAAAACCCGTTTGCAACTTATCTAGTTGATTTGAAAATGAAATATATGTAAGGGACGTTTTATATACACGTTTTAGTAATACCACACAATTGTATATTAAAGCAAAACACTGCACTGCTTTCTGCACTCTGTTAATTGAGATAAACGTTTGAGGGACGTTTTAAGACATTACAGGTTCACACGTTTAACCTTCAAGTTATACTTTGCCCTATGATTTGACATGACTGAATTACGAACATGATCTTAATGCTCCAACACTTTTAAGCCAGTGTTCACCAAAAACCTTCAAAGGTATATTATTGAGCGGACGTGAACAAATTACGTACGGAGTGAGGGACATACGTCTAGACGGCAAAAGGCATTCCTATAACCAACATATCGCTTTGCAGCTGGTCATCACAAAATATCTCATTAAAAACGATCAATCACTAATACATCTTAAGGCATAGACGGCGTTATGATACATATGAGTTTATTATATATCATCAAATACCAATCACGAATAAGAATGTATCCTGAGGACTGGGCGGCGTAATGATTCATATATGAGTTTATTACATATAATCAAATCCCACGTCGTCTAATGGTGTTATGTTAAGGAGCAAAATCGAAAATATTGAATTCGCCGTGTAAAAGCTATCCAAATATACATTATCTCAAATATTTGGAAGTCTAACGAATCATTAAAATTATAATATTAGTCCAATCGGGTTTATAAGTGAAACACTTATATTAAGAGAGGGGTGTATAATTGGATTTTTAGTACTAGAAATTCAATCTAGTTTTAAATGACCGATCATATGAACGAGAGGAACCGGAAACTATACTGTTATAGGATCATAAGTAATTTAATTTCCAAGTGATAGGAAAATGTATTTTTGATATGTACTAATAGCATTGGTATTCTTCTACTTATAACTCCTATATACTTCAATCGTAAACACTATGTACTGACTTAAATGTGCGATCATGTGTTTTGGACATCGTATGGAATGGTGAAGGAATATGTGTGACTCGCACATATAATTTGTATGTTGTATGTGCAATTATTTCCCTTGACATGGTGTTGAACCCAATTCATCGCGTGTCTGTTTGTATCCTGATTTCCCAGTTGTACATGGGGATAAATTTGCGCTTGTGCGGTGTCAATAAATAATAAATTGCTAAATATGATGTTCGTGGTTTGTTTATAGTTTGCAATCGGATCATATTTCGTTCTATAACGCTTCATTAAGGCGTTTAACCATGCAGCTTTCGTAGTTTCACCATAATATGTAGTCACAAAAACTTAATAAGTTCCATATCTTCATGCTACAGAAACCACAATATCTTCATATTGAAAAAAGTGTTTTAAACATTAGCTTCATATTTCCAATATATGGATGATACAGTAAACTCTGTTGACGGGAATGCATGTCCTGTAGTGGTTGGTATGCACTTTGTGTGGATATTTCACATAAATATAATATTATAAAACGAAGATACACGTATATATGTGCAAAAAAAACACATGGAATGTATAGATAAGCAAAATAAAAAAATATATTATGAAATCACAAACAAAACCAAGTTAAATAACCGTACACAATATGTAGCAATGTAACGGGCGAATACTGGAAAGAGAGCATGCAAGTTCACAGGAAGACAAGCCTGTTAGACATGGGTGGAAATGGATGATAAACACATTAGTGTCACTTTAGGAAAACGGTGTTTAATGCATGTGCATAAGTTTAGTCCAATTAGGGACGACACTTTCCGCCTAAACTGAATTTTGCTTAGAAGAGACTTCCTTTTAACAAAAAATACCATAAAAGTGGAAAGTGTCGTCCCTGATTAACCTTTACGCACAAGCAATATACCCCGTTTTCCCAGAGCGAGGCTCATATCTAATATGGAGGGTCGTGTTTATAGGTAGCTCCTATTCCACCTAACTTACCATCCAGAATAATGCGTGATTAGCATAGTCCGCATAATCGTCGATGGTAGATAGGACACTGCTTATGAGGCAGAACAAAACCATCATAAATCTGAAAGAGACGATCACCACGGTGAAACGATGGTTCACAACAACCACAAAGACACATACTGAATAAAGACAGGACCTACCAGATAAAATAGGATTTTGTTGGCGATGTCAGAATATAAATCAATGGCAAAGAGAACGCTAATTATTAGACACGAAAGCATGGCCTGGAATCTGGAATCAAAGAAACATAAACATAAATGAGCTTTAATAAAAAGGTCTTAATGTCATTGTGTTACAGTGTATCTAACTCATTTCTACGAACAGTTCTCTAGAAACAACCCTTTGTTGCAGCAAAGTATATTATCAAGTTTGTTGCAATTTCGACTGAGAACCATGGCGATACGTTTGTGTCTAAAAATGTGTCTCCAAAGCATTGTGTTACCGTGTATTTATGTCTTTTTTGCGGACAGTTATCAAGAAACAACCCTTTTTGCAGCAAAGTATGTTATAAAGTTTGTTGCAATTACGACTGGTTACCATGGCAATACATTTGTGTCTGAACATGTGTCTCCGAAACATCATGCAGAGGCGATTAAGATAACGCCAGCATTTATACAAAGGCATAGTAATTAGTGTTTAATTAAAAAATGGTCTGATTCTCTTCATTTAGACAAACGTGCGAGTTTATTGATACTTTTTATGTACATTTTAACATTTTGTTTGTAGGTATCTACGATAAAAGAAAATGAATCAACATGCGTGTTGCGAATATTATTCTTTAATACCACAAGTAGATTTGCCTATGAATTTGTGGTGGACATAGGTTTCGATTAATCGTATGTGTATGACGCATGAACGAGTAACCATGGTTTTACCTTTGTGTCGATCAAATGGAAACGTAAACACCAGTCCATATGTACACGCACTTTTACATAACTTGATGCTTTCAGGAAATCATCCTTTAATTTCAGTAACAATACAGTAGGTGTGTATCTTAACATTTTATCAGTGTGCCAATATTTATTTAGGGACATATATGAGAAAAGCATACTATTTCATTCTACAAGAATGCCGCGTAGAAACGTTTAACCACAATGACATTGATTGGTCCTATTAATTCTAGGCGCACAAAAAAGTCATTTACAAAACAAAAACTGTCACAAATATACTTACACAATGGAACGATATGCAAAACATTTCCAACCAGTATGCTGCTCCAGAAAGTTACATATTTTCACTTGGAATGACAACTGTCCATGTCTATGATAACTCCTTTATATGAGATGCGGAATATTGTTCGTTTTTTTGACTCCCTTCTTGTATGGGCGTGGATTCCGTTGCGTTGTCCTCTGAGTCAGGACATTCAGACATTTGCACGGCGCGACCATTTGGCGAGTTTGTATTGGCATTTAACGTTCCTAGTGTCTTTTCAAAACTTTTCTTATTACTTCGCGGACCATTGTCCTCTGGAAGAAAGAATTTCGCCGGATTTGCGTTTTCGTAATTCAAACCGGGATCCATGATTACTGCATTCAAGTAATCCATACTTTCTTGTAAAGCATGTTCCAATGTATTTTCACACAACGGTGTTTATTATCTTAGGGTCATTATTCAACAATAACATTCACATTTCATTCCTCATGTCGTTAAACAATTCACGAGGCGAACACACGTGCAGGAATTCAAAGTATAGAGTAGATTAGAGTGTTCTTCATTGAATGGAAACATTCTGGGATCTTTTTGAATATCTGCACCTACGCATTGCACAGCGGTCTATGATATTTTACATTATTGCTTCATTATTATTCCCATAATGATCGTGCTGGTCTCTTGTTTGTCTGTTCTAGCGATTATAATATCATGGCCGTCCAATGCAGCGGGACATCCGCATGGAATTCAACACTGCAAATAATTATTTTGTTAATATAAAACCATGGAAAGTGAATTGGCTACGCGTTTAATACAAGCTTAATTGAACAGACAATTTACCATATTGCGACATGAATGGAATGTCAACGTGGGACATGATAAATTGACGTCGTTTTGCTACAGAATAATTACTTCGACAAATATTGCTTATGCATTGGATCAGTTGTAAATAATTATCGCATCAGATTTATTGAACCACCCGTATATATTTGAGAAAGCTATAAATTTATACATGACAATTGGGAAACAAATTGTATTTGTATTGATATGTAAAAATATTGAAGCCAAGTCAAGTATGTATACGCAAATTCAAAATAAACCCTTTCGTATATACAACATAGTATAACGATCACAAAATAATAAGTTATTAAGTAAAATAGTGCTTTATAAAACCCAACATATCGCATATATTATTTATGATTTACCTCAATTAATTTTCATGCAACATATTGACAGCCAATGTTTGCAACATAAATTATATTGTCAGCCAATGTTTGCAACATATATCGAAAGTTCTACAGGGGCTAGTAAGTTAGAACAAATGCCTTATTTTGATTTTTAGAAAACCAAAATAATAACCCTATGCACAATGCGTCATTTAAAATCTCTCGATAAGACATGTCTCCACTAGAGACGCGTTAATGGCATTGCAATCCCCCAAAGGATGCCCGTTCGTTTGTCCATCATGAATGATGGAGAAAGCAGCGCACATCACTCTAAACAGCTTAACTACGTAGCGTTCTACAAAAGTGGTGAGATGCGTTGCGTTGATTCTGACTTAAAAAACCATTAAATGTTTATTATGGTTTTGCTAAAATACAGAGTCTTTCCCATGTTTTAGATGTATTGTAAATAGCTTAAAGAAACATAAAACCACAATATATATAATATATATACTATATATTAATATTTTTGATTAATTTTGGGCAAGGTTGTGTGAGGTTAGGCTAGGTTATTTTGGGCAAGGTTGTGTGAGGTAAGGCTAGGTAATGTTGGGCAAGGTTGTGTGAGGTTAGGCTAGGTTTCTTGGGCAAGGTTGTGTGAGGTAAGGCTTGGTTATTAGGGCAAGGTTGTGTGAGGTTAGGCTAGGTTATTTGGGCAAGGTTGTGTGAGGTTAGGCTAGGTTAGGGCAAGGTTGTGTGAGGTTAGGCTAGGTTTGGGCAAGGTTGTGTGAGGTAAGGCTAGGATATTTTCCGGTTTAAACCAATGCTTTGCATTGATCGTTTCAGGGCGGTGACCCAAATTTTAATAATTTTATCACATGCAGCATCTTGTTTTCTATGTTATATAACAATTACAAATATGTTTATTTTATCATGTGCAGAATAGCGTGTTGGGCGGTTTTATTGGCTACTGTTTGTTTGACTTATCAATTGCGTTACGTTATTTTGCTCAAATGCCGTTGCAACGTCGTTACTGCATGCAATTTAAACATGAGGTTCAAACAAATATTAATTTTGTTTGCATATTTAACAGCATGTAATACAAAAGGATATGATACTCGTTGTAATTTTATACCATGATTAAATAACTGGAAACTAATGTCAGATCCTATATATTCAATATAGGATTACTGGTGTGTTGTATGAATTGGTATCTATTGTCGACGCAATTGGTCACTTGCCTTACATTAAGATACTTCAGGAGGTCACCAAGAAATTCTCTTGAAAATGTCCTTTTAAAGTTTCATTGCCCTATGTTATGAATATGTACATATTAATTACACATGATCGTTTTTAGAAATTATAAAATGTTTGAATTGTGTTATATATAGAAGATAATTTCACAAATATATTCTTGGTGAAACGTCTCGAATAATTTGTTGATAAACAACAACTGCTATGAAGACTAACATGTCAGCTAAACTTATCTTAACATTAAAAGCTGAAAACAAGGTGTGCATTACACATCGATTCTGTGTATTTTTCCTTTATTATGTTGCAACGGATTACTTACCAGGTGTTTTTACATCATTAAACGCAACGCACTGTTTTGTACCTATTCTAATTCGCAAAACGAGTTGTTTAACACATTTTATCTTTTGTTCATGGTTAATTGAAAAGCCATAAGATATCAGCCGTTTTAATAAATAAATAAATACTTCTTAAACTACGGTTCTCACGGGACAAATTCACCTCCCTCAATCGATATGATGCAATGCAATGTTGCGGTTGGACATCATTAACAAAGACACTTAACGCTGTCATAGCTTTTAAGTGTTAGTGAGGACAAATATCTAAGCCGACCACACATTGTAGAACCAGACCAATACCATAACATTTCACTTATTTTCCCATTGGTTGTTACAAGGTCGGTCTACATGTAAGTTGGCTCATTAAAATCTTACGGTGAATTCTTTATGAGAAATCTTAGTGCATGTAAAACGTGCATTCTAACTAATGACGAATCCAGCCGTTTCGACCTATTTACAAAATGAGTTTATTGGGATTGTCAAAAAAGGTAGGTCACTAATTTCAGGTTGCCTTTTTAATGGGAATGTTATCATTTAAAGAGTTCACTTTTATGTATGGTATATAATATTTGTAACAATAATAATACCAATGAAGAAACTTAGACGCAATGATAAAACATTAGTCTGGATTACGCACCATATGGTAACGGTCCTATCTGGTCAATGAGCAGGGATTAAGATGATAATTGAGTTTCACTTTAATAACAACATGCAACTTTGTTGCTCTGATGACCATAAAGCATTGACTTATAAAACTGCAATGAAATTCCTCTGCAAGAGAAACTTCTAAAACCCTCACACTTACTTTGTGTTTATGTGTTTTTGCATACACTTGCTTTTCCTATTACATTTTAACAGCGTATGAGACGTAAAACTAGTGACATTGTGAAAGGCGTCGTTTTAGGTCTTTTGAGACAATTTATGACGAACAGAAATATTTTTAAATAGGTCAAACAAATGTGACATCGTGTTGTTATTGCATTTATACATCTCACCAACTATTGTATTGGCATTTTGATGAATCAACTGCAAAATATATTTGGACTTGGTTTTAAATAATTAAAATAACAAGCAAAGATATAAAACAAGCAAACGTGTCTGTAATGAGGCTCGAACTCTTGATCTTTGGTAGCAAAGGCTAACACTGTACCACTACACCAAGCAGTGTTTCGAATCTTAGAGGCTAATTAAAAATTTATGTCGGAAATACACGTTTTTCTTTAAATGTCGATAAAAAACCTTGAAAAACGCTTCATTACTTTGCTGATTTCGGTTGATGATTATACATAAACCAACATAATTTTACTAACATTTTTGCTAATTTATAGTATTATTTTGCATGTTTAAGTATAATGCATACATTGTGTTTTTTAATCTATGACAATTTTTGTGGATTTCTTTTTAGTTTTCCTAATTTGAACAAGTCTCTAACGGCTCTATAAGACAAATGGGCACAACAAAAATACATGTGATTACAATTAAAAGAAAAGAGAGTACAACTTGCGAAATCGCACATTTATATCACTCTCTTAATCTGGCTTACACGTTGCACGAAGGTCTACTTCTGCCGTGAATCCCAGTCATAACATCTGGTAATAAAAACATGTATTGTTTTTACGTTCTTCAAATCATGATAATATCAAAAAAAAATGCAGTACGATTGTTTTTTTGAATACTAACAGAAAATGTTCGTTCTGATGGGTGTATTTAAAATAACTTAATATTCTTGTTGTTTCAGCGCAACCCATCTCAGCACCCCAAGTACCGGTCAAGCCGGAGTGATGTGGGTCATTGAGTAGGCACACTGGCCAGCGCCGTAGACCCAGGTGTTCGCGCAGTATGCGACAGTGCGTGTTTGTTTACATTATGGCCGACATGCTGAATGGGGTGAAGTTTGAGATTCGAACTTTCGTCAAGTGACGACAACGCCTGGGTCTACGGCGCTGGCCAAGGTGTCGACACGAGCGGAATGACATGACGGCCATTGGCCCACCCTGTATGCGAAAGTGCGTGTTTGTCGACACGAGCGGAATGACATGACGGCCATCGGCCCACCCTGGCGGTCCCAAAATCTCGAACGGTGTTCGCGCAGTATGCGAAAGTGCGTGTTTGTTTACATTATGGCCGACATGCTGAATGGGGTGAAGTTTGAGATTCGAACTTTCGTCACGGATTGGCCAGTGGCACACCTACACGGGATCCTATACGCATACCGGTCACTTGTAGATGCGCATTGGATGAATCCGTGACGACATTTCGAATGCCTCCATCGGCCCATTGTGCAGTGTATAATATATAGTGGGTGGGGGCTGGCACTTTCAGCGCAACCCATCTCAGCACCCCAAGTACCGGTCAAGCC
>VMBQ01001077.1:0-18040 GCA_007657795.1 Dreissena rostriformis | reverse complement strand
TATTATTATTATTATTATTATTATTATTATTATTATTATTATTATTATTATTATTATTATTATTATTATTATTATTATTATTATTATTATTATTATTATTATTATTTTTATAATAATAAGCATTTGGGTGGTTCTGTATCTATCGGATAAATACTATTATGTATTATCTATCAACAATACATCATGTTGGTTGTGTAGAAAGGCATAAAACATATCATGGAACAGAAAGTAAAAGCCAATTTATTATTTACACAATAAACAAGAAGTGATATAAAGGCATTTATTTAATTAACTACCGGTAGCTGTTACTTTTACGAATTGATATGTCTTACGCAAAACAATACAAACACAGTAGTAAAAAAACTTGGTGCTTTTAGTTACTTGATGTTTTTGTTTAATAAACTAGTAATACATTTATTTGCCGGCATTAACTTACTTATTTAGTCATCTAAATATGCATGGACCTATCATATTATTTCCACATGTTAATTGCTTGTAAATTGTTAATTTAATTACTCTTTGATAATGTTTGCACATCTGCTTTTTGTATTTTCATAGCTTCATTTACATTCAGACTAAAATATATAGAATTTTAACCGTTCTATAAAGATTTACTTACTTTCCGTCCAAGTAAACCAACAGAACTTTAAAAAAACATTACAATGGCTTATTGTATTATTTCTTGCAAACTTTGAGAGTTCAAAAATCGCTCATTTGGAGATTTCTGGAAACAACAACAGTCAGTTTTGCTCAAAAGAATGGATTGTGTGATGCANATGTCTTATGTGAGTTAAATTAAAAAAAAAAAAAAAAAGAACAACAATCTATAATTTATAAAGAAGTTTTTTTCAATGTCGAGTTGTTGTATTCTTGTTGATGTTTAACGATCTGAAAGATGTTGGTACGACACATGTTGGGACGAAAATTATGTTTATTTTATATATGGATAAAAAACACGTGTATGCTTTAATGGTCTTGATGATACAGGTTTTGTCCCCGGATGCCCCTGGCCCTGGCGCAAGGAGGTTTGTTACAACGCTGATGGCATCGGGTGCTTCAACAATGCTAAACCCTATGACAACGCCTATTGTAACCTTCCAGAGTCACCGAACGATATTCAGGTAAAGAACCTACCTTTTGTAGGGGTAAAAGTTGTTGTAAGAAGACACTCCGTTCTAGCGAAAGTAACATTCTGGGAAACTATTCATTTCGATCCATAAAGACAATTGAATGTTATTATTATTATATATATATTGCAAAACGTCTTTAATAAAATTAAACAAATGTCTAAGATTTTTCTTAAATGCATACTCGTTCCTCACTACAATGTTGTGCATAGGAATGAATCATTAATCCAAACAGTACCCAAGTAATTCACCACATGTATGAACAATTTAAAATACAATATGAACACCTGCACGAAATGTGAACAGTACGATATGTACACGCATACTACCATATTTGAGACTACGGTTATAGTGTGCCCTGCCATAGTGTTTATATGTTAAACGCACGACTATCATGCCAGACTTCCCATTATATATATTACTGCCCATCGGACTGCTGTTTGGCATTATCATGTCATTTTCAGGTTAAGTTCCTGCTGTATACCCGTGCGAACACCCAGTCGCCTCAGAGCGTCAGTAAAACTACTGTGTCCATCCAAACGTCGCATTTCTCCAGCGCCAGAAAGACCAAGTTCATCATCCACGGGTACCGCGATCGTCACGGTCAATGGATGAAAAATATGGTACAGGCCATACTAAAAAAGGTAAAGTCTCCACCACAAGAAACTTGGTTGTGGGCGTCGACTGGCATAAAGGGGACTTTCGATGGATGAATTCGCTAAGATTTGTTTTCTTTTTGACATACTTCTTTTAGCTTTCCTTAAGACCCGTTTACTGTATTATGTTAATATTATTCTCACTAAGGCTAACTGTAATAATGACAATCTTGTAGCAAAACAGAATAGTATTTTTTAGCAAAATGTGTTTTCCAACCAAGCTATGAAACTTCCATAATGTATTCAGTAAGCGTCATCGTTTAATGGGAATGTGCGCAATGGCTGTAAAAATCAAGTATTTTCGTGCGAAAGATCGATTGGGAACTCACCAATTCAGCATGTCCGGAAAATATCCAGTTAACGAGATGCATAGTCTATTATTGTTATGATACTGGACAACGTAGACGTACTGATTTACGTCGACATTGCTCAGAGAAAGCTTTGCAGCGATAGAAACCCTTGCGTGTTTTCCATTATTCTGAACACAACTAACCCCCTTCCTATTTTACTATAGTAAACTAGGAGATATAAGAACGTTTATACATTTACTACACAGGAAGACGCTAATGTGTTTGCAGTGGATTGGTCGAAAGGAGCTGACAATAGCAATTACTATAAGGCAACGGCGAATACCAGGGTCGTCGGTGCTCTGATTGCTCAATTCATAAAGCAACTTCACACCACTGCGCATGCGAAGTATGGCGACTTCCATTTGATTGGTCACAGTCTTGGTTCCCACATTTCCGGTTACGCCGGTGAAAGGATTTCTGGACTCGGTCGAATTACCGGTCTGTATGCATACTATAGATAACCGATGTTATTGTCCTTCATTTCAAACTGGCTATGTAGAAAGCGTTATACCTTATACTACATTATACTACCTTAAAGCGCCTTTTTAAGCGTTGAATTTTTTCAAAGGAGCCTAAAACTTAAAACTTTGAGCGGACTTATTCGATGTTCTGATATATATATATAGTAAACCAAAGCATTGCCTATATATATAGTAAACCAAAGCATTGCCTGTTGCCCCTAGTAAACGATACCACGTGTTGCACAAGCTTTAAGTATTGATAAAATGCTCGCTGCAGGCCTTGACCCAGCCGGTCCCGCGTTCGAGAAAAAGGACCCCAAGGTTCGCCTGGACCCTACAGACGCCGTGTTTGTCGAGGCCATTCACACGGACGGTGATTTACTTTTACAGCTTGGTAAGTTACGAAACAAATTATGCCTGCAATTTGGCAAAAACTATTGCTTACAAAAGCGAAGCATTAAGTTTCCAGAGCGTTGACATGTTTTGTGTAGGCCTTTAGTTATGACATTTATTAATATTTGAGTTGAGTCATTAATTAAAGTGTTCGATAAAAAGAAACCGTCCAGAAATAATTAAGGGCGTATTGTTGTTATAATTGTAACGCACTGAGAGTTGTTTGTACCTCGGTAAGTGTGAATCTCCTTTATATTTAAGCTCACCGGAGCACAGCGTGCCCAGGGTGAGCTTTTGTGATCATCTTTTTTCCGTCGTGCGTCGTTCGTGGTGCGACATATTTCGTCAACACATACTCTTTGAACACTCTCAAGTCTACATTTATTTCCAATCTTCATGAAACTGGTCACATCATTTGTCCTCATGATATCTTGGCTGAGTTTGAAACTGAATTCCTGAAGTAAAATATAAGGGTACCAGGTCCAATTAAAGAAAAAAGCTTATTAAGACTCTAGACGAAACATTTATAGTCTAATCTTCGTGAAACTTGGTCAGGATATTTTTCTATTTATGAGTCGGTTAAGCAAAAACAAATGGATCCGCTCTTCGAAAAATATGCCTCTGGCGGTGAAGTTTTCCTTATATGGCTTACGTGAAATCCTGTGAAAACTAAAAAAGTAACATTGTAGTCCAATCCTTATGAAACTTGGTCCGAACATTTGTTCTTATAATTTTTTGGCTGAGTTCGGAGAGGTTGCGGTTCGTAGAAAAATACTGTCGCCATGGGACGGGGCCTTGACACTTTCAGTCAATGAGTTAAATCGTCATAGAACTTGGTCTAAACATTTTTTTCTAATTATGGCTCTGCCGAGTTTGAAAATAAAATGGTTGTGGTTTGTCGAAAAAACCTGGTTGCCATGGGCGGGAAAGTTTACCTTATATGGTTATAATAAAGCCGTGTGAACACTTTAGAATGCAAATTTTTAGTTAATCTTAATAAAACTTGTTCAACATATTTGTTGGTACGATAGCTCGGCTGAGTTTTAAAATGATTGTGGTTTGTCACAAAAATATGGCCGCCAGGGGATGTGTCAGTTTTTTTTCCTGAAATTAGGTCAGAATATTTTTTCAAGTAATATTTCGGTGTTCGTAAATGGTTCCGGTTTGTTCAAAAACATGGCCGCCATTGAGCGGGTAGTTTTTTCTATGCCCATAGTGAATAATTATTAACGCTCTATTTGCCAAAATAATTGTCAAATATTTGTGAACTTGGTCAGAGCATTTGTTGCAATTAAACCACGGATGAGTTGGAAGCCTCGTCAAGTGAGGTAAAAAGCGGGGTAACTAAGTACAATTAAACAAAATCTATTAAACACTGAATAAGTCGCATTGTTTGTTCAATCTTCCAGAAACTTTGTCAAAACATTTGTTATAATAATATCTCATCATAATTTTAAATTAAAAACGTGCATAAAAATTAAATAATTATGTTTCATCAAGTTTTTTTTTTACCACCTTCTCAGAACAGTTAAGTTGTTTAGTTCCTTTTGGTATCAATAGAGCGTTTTAGGACACATGGATCTCTTAATAAACTAAGCGACTCAATGCACCAGAACTACAAATCTCTTAATACACTAAGCGACTCAATGCACCAGAACTACACATCGTTGTTTGTCAGCCAATAAACAGCACATATTTAAAAATATTGCATAAAGAAATGACCAATATATCGGTGTTCAGGTTTCGGGCTCGAGCAGCCAGTCGGTCATGTGGACTACTTCCCTAACGGCGGAGAAAACCAGCCGGGCTGCCCCAAGGGGTTAGGCAAACTTTTGGTCATTGCTTTGAACGGGAAAATGGAAGGTAGGGACTGTTTAATGTGTGCACTTTTCTTTCCTGTCATCAGTTGCTTATTATATAAAGTTTTGTATTATTATTGTATGATAATTAGGCGCTTAAATGGTTTCCGTTGAAGACAGTGATACGATTCATTATAAACGTCTTCATTATATAAGTTTTTTTTAATTCGTGGAACTAAATGAATTTTAACTTAGCAGCGGATAGTGTTACATGATATTTATAGTTTATAAAGTTAAAACTGCACAAACTTATTATACAGAACAGGCATGAACTATCCACCACGTTCTTATATAGTAGACATTTTAGACGCATTAAAGCAGAAAGTATTTGATTTAAATAAGATGGTCTTGGGCGTTGGAGCTTATTTGCGGAGAAGTCTTCTTTACCATTGAATTCACATGATTAATGTATTAATAGTTGTCTAATTCTTCTCTAGAGTTGGTGGACGGTGTGGCCTGTAGTCATATGCGCGTCCTCGACTTATTCATCGAGTCCATCAACTCCAACTGCCACTTCCGGTCGTACCCATGCAGCAGCCGCGCCGACTTCAAGGCAGGCAAATGCAATACGTGCGGTACCGGATGTGCAAACATGGGCTACAACAGCCTGCGTCCCAGCAGCGGCACTTACTACCTTTCAACGAATGGCAAAAGTCCTTTCTGCAAAGGCTAAGTGACGCAATAAACAAGGACCTTGCTACCAAGGCTGAATGACGCATTCTCACGAGTTGCTGATTTTTGAACGAACTTGATGCCCCTGTAATATAATTATAACTAAAGAATATACTTTCAGAATGTTTTTGTTATATTTTTTATATTTGGAAACTATGCTGATTATGATGACGACGAGTTCGACGTGTACGACGACAAGAATGACAAGAACGACGAGTACAACGACGAATACGACGTCGAGTTAGACGACGAGTACGACGACGAGTACGACGACGAGTACGACGACGAGTACGACGACAAGTACGACGACGAGTTCGACGACGAGTACGACGAAGAGTACGACGACGAGTACGACGACGAGTACGAAGACGAGTACGACGACGAGTACGACGACGAGTAAGACGACGAGTACGACGACGAGAAAGACGATGAGTACGACGACGACGATGAGTACGACGACGACGATGAGTACGACGACGACGAGTATGACGACGACGAGCACGACGAGTAAGACGACGACGAGTACGAGGAGATCGACGAGTACGACGACGACAACGAGTACGACGACGACGACGACGAGTACAAAGACGAGTACGAAGACGAGTACGACGACGAGTACGACGACGACGACGACGACGACGACGATGATGATAATGATGATGATTATGATGATGATGATGNGATGACGATGATGATGATGATGATGATGATGATGATGATGATGATGATGATGATGATGATGATGATGATTATGATGATGAGTTATTGGAGATACAGGTCAAGACAGAAGGGTATTTTCTGAAAGGCCATAACTTCGTTACTTACAAATGGTGAGCGGCGCATCAAAGTCTTATCCAGATATAGACTCACATCAAGTTGTAATGAAATCTGCCCAAGAATTTCCGTCATGTCATGCCAATAGATATATACCAACACAAGATGTAAATTACAAAGGAATAAGGCAATTTCTACTATAATTCAGTTTTCATCGTTACACACCTGTGTCCACGAAAATGTTTTTGAGCATTTTGAATAAAATTTATCACTTAATTCAATGAAAATCTAGCACTTTATCGCCAAATATATGATTTTCTGAAATGTTAATGTATCGGCTGTTGTTATTCAGTGTATTCGGCGTATTCATTGTTTTTCTTTTGAAAGCGAATTTTTCGCTATTGTTCATGCCTTCGGACCCTGTGTACATAATCGTCATGTTCATAGCATTAATTCACTTTTTGCACTTCTTAAGACAAACACAAAATAAAGTTTTATTCTGCGGGGTCTGTGAAGTCGCTTAGCCGATTACCTTGGTACTCTTGCAACTTTTGGCTATCTGAAAATTAATCAATGTCAATTGCCTTTTTGAAGGCATTTCTTGTCTACATATTTTAGTTCTTTAATTTTGCTTTATAATTTAACAATTACAGTTACAATCTTGGAAAAACACTGATAACAAAGAAATACATAATAAACACATAATATTTCTTGACTAATGCTTAAATATCATGCAATAAGATGTCGAAGGCTTGTCAAATTTGCTAACGGAATACGATTACCGTTCTTGTAATTTGATTCCATTTAGATAATTGGCTATGTTTCATGAATGTAAATGAGTGTAAAAAATATAATAAAAGTATTTCAACGGGTTTCGATTTAAATTGCCTGACACGACAATTGCATAAAGAGTTATACAAAGGCAGATATTTAAAATAAATTTCAACTTAACATTAAGTTAGAATGGGTATAATCATATCCCACTAGTCTGAAGTATTCTATTGATAGCTTTACAATTAGATATCTGGTGTAGATAATGAAAATATTTGAAAACCAAAGCATGTGGTTGTTTGATAGGGACCATTTGAATTTATTGGGGTAGCAATTTCATTTTTATCGATTGAACATTTTTTAAGTTGCACACAGATTTCAAATAGTATAATTGGGCTATAGAATACTTTGAGGGCAATTATTCCCGCTCAAATTCGTCAAGTAATTGTATCAAATCAAAGGATCGAAACAGCTTTAACTAATAGTGCCATAAGTCAAGTAAAGAGAAATATGTAAATATAGCTCGTATTGTGACTTTCCCATTTACACATTGATTCGAGTGAGATGAATGTAATTTAGACAAGCTTAACGGCCTCCCATGGGGAGATATTTAATCGATAAATCGGTAAAAATGTAACTGATAAATATTCAGTGTGCACAAAGGGTACTCCTAATTGCACAAATGTTTATCTTCAAACATCAAATCCTAACAACTTGAGGTGGGGGAAAATCCTACCTAACCCACACCGTCTAGGCCCGACATCCCTTTATTAACTCCTGGAAAAAAACTGGATATTAATGAATTAATTATCTTTAAAAAAAATACTCATTTGGAATAATTGTTCGTTGCGATCTTTAATTCGTGGATCGGTCTACCCATGAAATCAAGTCTCAGGTGACATAATCATGGAGTCATGTTCAGTTTTGCATTGTGGGTAATTTAACTGTGGTAAGTTAACGCAATTAAATGGTTAGATTACCGCACAGTTACCTTCGTTAATACAAAAAAAATACGGCGTTAACAAAAACCCGTAAATTAATGCTATATTCAAGTTATACATAAAATATAGAACATATATAATAGCAAAATAATAATAATAATAAGACTAATAATAATAATAATAATAATAATAATAATAATAATAATAATAATAATAATAATAATAATAATAATAATGTCATTATAATCCTTTGATAATAAGCATATTATGGTCTCATATCCCAGGGTGTATATGGCCCTTGCGCAAGGAGGTTTTTTACAACGATGACGGCATCGGATGCTTCAACAACGCTTAACCCTATGACAACGCCAATTGCAAAATTCCAGAGTCGCGGAGCAATATTCAGGTTCAGAACCTGCCTTTTGTAATGGGAAAGAGTTGTTGTCACGTGCACGATAAAAACTCTCCGGCTTATGCCCACAGAAAACGCGTAACTAAAACGGTAAACACGTGTTCGTAAAAGACGTTCCGTTCTACGACAAAAAAAAATATGTGAAACTATCCATTTCCATCCATAAAACAATTGGATGTTATTTTATATAAACAGTATATACAATCTACAGCACTATTTTCTTAAAATTATACAAATGTCTGAGATTTTTGTTTTAAATGCATACTCGTTCCTCGCGACAATTTTGTACATAAGATTGAATCATTTATCCAACAGTACCCAAGTAATTCACCACAGGTATGTACATTTAAAAATACAATATGAACACCTGCAGGAAATGTGGACAGTACGATACATAAACGCAAACTACCTTATTTTAAAGAATGGAATTAGTGTGCCCTTGTCATAGAGTTTAATGCATAAGTTACATGCACGACTATCATGTCAGACTTCGCATGATTTATTTTACTGTCCATCGGACTCGCTGTGTTGCATCCTCATGTGTTTTTCAGGTTAAGTTCCTGCTGTATACCCGTGCGAACACCCAGTCGCCTCAGATCGTGACTAAAACTCCCCTGTCAATCATTATGTCGCATTTCTCCAGCGCCAGAAAGACCAAGTTTATCATCCACGGGTACCGGGGTTCTAAAGGTCAATGGATTACCAATATGGCACAGTCCATACTGAAAAAGGTCAAGTCTCCACAACAAGAACGTGGGTTGTGGGCTTCCAGGTGTTTAAAGTGTTATATCGACGGAGGAATTCGCTAAGAAAAATATATATGCAATGCTAAACATTTTATTTTGACATATCCATTTAGCATTTCTTTGGCCACGTTGACTGTAGCATGTTAATACTACTCTTATAAAGGCTAAATTTAGTATTTAATAAAAACAATCTTGTATCAAAACAGAATATTTTCTTTAACAAAATGTGTTTATTTCTAGAGATTGGCTGTTAATTTGGCAAATGTCAGAGTAAGACCTGATTTTAATTTGTATCACGTTTAGTTACCAAGCTTTTCAATAGCCCTCATTGTTAAACGTGATACGCAAGAGCAAAAAAAACTTCCTTGAAGAAGATCGTTTGATATCATCTCTGGAGAAATATCCAGTTCTATTTATATTCAATATCGTATTTGGATGTCACTTAAGGTTCGAGATATAAGAAAGTTTGCGCATTTACTACACAGGAAGACGCAAATGTGTTTACAGTGGATTGGTCGAAAGGAGCTGACATCATCGATTACAACCAGGCAGCGGCGATTACCAGGGTCGTCGGTGCTCTGATTGCGCAATTCGTAACGCAACTTCACACCACTGTGCATGCGCAGTATGGCGACTTCCATTTGATTGGTCACAGTCTTGGTTCCCATATTTCTGGTTACGCCGGTGAAAGGATTTCCGGACTCGGTCGAAATACCGGTCTGTGTTTATACTATAGATATCCGAAGTTATTGTCCTCCACTTAAAATGGACTATTTAGAAAGCGTTATACCTTATACTCCAGTTTTTTTTCAAAGGATCCTTAAACTTGAAACGTTGAGCGGACTTAATTGATGTTCTGTCTTTTGTATATAGTAAACAGAAGCATTGCCTGTTGCCCCTATTTTACGATACAACGTTTTACCCTTGCCTAAAGTATTGACAATATGATCGATGCAGGCCTTGACCTGGCCGGTCCCCAGTTCGAGAAAAAGGACCCCAAGTTTCCCCTTGACCCTACAGATGCCGTGTTCGTGGAGGCCATTCATACGGACGTTGACTCAGTCTTTCAGCTTGGTAAGTCACGAAACTAATTATTATTTATTGTTGCAATTTATTAAAAGAAATTGCTTACAAACGTGAAGCATGAAGTTTCCAAATCGTTGGAATATTTTGTGTAGGCATCTATCAAAATCTATATTTTAACTGCATATCTCTTACTGTTCAGTCATTGAGTCAAGTGTTTGATGAAAAGAATCCGTCCAGCTTGAATTAAAGGCTAAACATTACTAGAATTGTAACGCACGGAGAGTTGCATGTAAATCGCTCAGTGTTAAACGCGTTTATGTTCAGCTTGTGTGATCACCTTTTGTCCGTCTTGCGTTGTGCGTCATCTTTCGTCAATATGTACCCTGTGAACACTCTAAAGACCACAGTTTTTGTCCAATACTCATGCAAATTGGTCAGAACGTGTGTCCTAATGATTTTGGCGGAGTTCGAAACTGAGCTGTGTGAGGTCAATAAGGTCACTAGGGAAAATTAAAGAAAAAGCTTGTTAAGCTTGTTAACACTCTAGAAGACACATTTATAGTCTAATCGTCGTGAAACATGGTTAGAACATTTTTTCTAATGATGCCTTTGTATAAGAGTAACTCGTGTTCTTCGAAAAACATGCCAACAGCGGGTGGGGAAGTTTTCCTAATATGTCTAGGTGAAAAAAAGTAACATGTGTAGTCCAATCTTCATGAAATTTGGTCCGAACATTTGTTCTAATGATATCTCGACCAAGAACGAAAATTTTGTGGTTCGTAGAAAAGCTCTGCCGCCAAGGGACGGGGCAGTAACACTTCCATTTAGTCAAATATTAATATAACTTGGATTGAACATTTGTTTTAATGATAGCTCTGCCGAGTTTTAAAATAAAATGGTTGTTTATTTTGTCGAAAAACATGGCTGCCAGTGGGCGGGGATGTTTACCTTGGATGGTTATAATAAAACCTTGTGAATACTCTGGAATTGACGTGTCAATCTTTGTGAAACCTGGTCAGAATATATGTTGTAAAAATAGCTCGGCTGAGCTTTAAAATTAGTGTGGTTTGTCGAAAAACAATGCCGCCTGGGGCGGGTCAGTTTTTCTTCATGAAACTTGGTCCGAATATTTGTTCTAATGATATCTCAACCGTGTTCGAAAATTATTCCGGTTGTTCAAAAACATGGCCGCCAGAACTACACATCGTTGTTTATCAACAAATAAAACAACGCTTATTTGAAAAGTGCTTCATAAAAAAATAACCGGTACATCGGTGTTCAGGTTTCGGGCTCGAACAGACAGTCGGTCATGTTTACAACTTCCCTAACGGCGGGGAAAAACAGCCGGGCTGTCCCAAGGACTTAGGCAAACATGTGTTCAACCATATTACTGGGAACATTTTAGGTAAGGACTATTAAATTTGTATAATTTTCCTCCCTGTCATCAGTTGCCTGTTATATAAAGTTTTGTTCTATTCATGTATGATAATTAGGACGCTTAAGGACGTATGCTGCAGTTTCAATGCAAATTGTGTTATACTTAAAATTTGTTAATTTTTGGTATTTAGCTAGAACCATCTGTTGTGGATAGAAAAATAAAATAAAAATCATGGGTCACCAGTGTTGTTATTTTTTTATTCGCACTTGAACAACATACCTATTTGAGCATAAGTGTAAATTAAAAATAAGGCAAACACACACAAATCGATTAAATCAGTGAAAAACTGTTGAACAAACTTCTTTCTCTCTCTGTTTGAAAATACTGATAAAACTTTACTGCAAATTCATAAAAAAAAAAACAAACAAAAAACAAAAAACAAAAACATAAATAGATTTTTCGGGGCATTAATTTATCAAAAGCAACAACAACAGAATTTCACATATGGAAATCAATGTTATGCATATTACTTTATATATTTAAAGTCTTTCCCGTACATAGAATTGTCCAAACTTACCCAAATGGTTTATTATTTATTACTTTATAAAAATATAAAAAGAAAAACATATGTCACCAGGGTCGTTTGTTAATAAGCGCAGTTTAACTGCATGTAGTAAATTATTTATTGTAATTCTTAACTTGACTTCACAATTGTTTCGCTGTATGCCAATGCAAAAGTAGATTTACATTTAAATGAAGATCCAAATTATTATTAATATGTATCAAATTCAGTTAAAGTAGGCAGTATCCAACTAAAAACAATATGTATATAAAACACTTGAAGTGAGACTGTACGATTTTGTCAATTTGTTATATGTGTTAAATTGTAATATATTGATAAAAATATGTCACAATAACACAACATATGCAAGAAAAAATTTACATTGAAGACGAATTTCATAAAATGCAGCAAAGACAAGTTAGCGCTGGTTAAAGCCGATGCCGACACTTTTACTCGTATTTGTTAGGAAACAAAATTGTGTCTTTGTGTCGAATGAACGAATCTGCACTAAAACTAAATTTAGATTCACATTGTTCATGCATGATATACATGCTGGCGAATTAGGCTGGAATACATTTTCGCTTTCAGATGTAAATATCTGGCTTATTCCGCATTTTTCGACATATGTTCTTCTTAACTTTTATTTTAATTTATATCGAAATATATGTATAATATTTTTTAACACAAATTTTATATAAATTCATAAATATTTGACAAAATCGTGCAGTCTCACTTTAAAGGGGCACAGCAACGGTATTAATTGTAATTCTTTTCACGACTTGACCAAATCACGGCATTCGATTGTTATGCATAAATGTGTCTATGAGCAGTAACATATTATTGGAATTGGAAAGAAAATGTATACGCAAAAAGGTATATACACACAGTTAATGTACGATACAACCATAATTCAACGTTCGTTTTCTTTGATGTGACTTGTGTTTTATAAATGAATTGCACGTGCAGTACCCGCATGTTTGCAAATGCATTTCTTAACGATCAGACAGCCTGAAAATGTAT
Organism: Dreissena rostriformis; assembly: GCA_007657795.1. Classification (NCBI taxonomy): domain Eukaryota; kingdom Metazoa; phylum Mollusca; class Bivalvia; order Myida; family Dreissenidae; genus Dreissena; species Dreissena rostriformis. The sequence goes on along the minus strand of VMBQ01001077.1, from coordinate 4,892 downwards.
TGTTCATCTTTTTTATAAATTGCTATCAAATAATAAACAAAACATTTTTGTTCTAATCAAATTGATCAAAGATAAATATGACATGCGAACGAAATACACAATAATATTCGCGTATATCTTTTTGAATGTCGAGCAATATGCAACCCCACCCGCACTTGATCCAGATGTAATAGAGCGTCGTGAATAAATAATATTCATTCGTCATTGATTCTATGTATTAAAATATATCAAACAATACCGCATGAAAGTTGATATACTTAGTAAATGTGTGAGAAATTAAAATTATAAAAGTATTGAGATTCATTGTTAAGCATAACATCAAATGTTCATGACATTTTAATTATAATTGATGCAAATTAAAGTATATTTTTGTGACATGTTCAAAACATATGATCATTCAATAACACGTTCTAAAATGCGCATGAAAGCTATCCTTTTTAATAAGTCTAAGTTGCGACACAAACATCTCCATTATAAGGATGTATTGACAATTTTTCCGTATTAATACTCATGCTTGTCATTGCAATCACGCTATAAAAAAGGTTTGTGTGGTCTTAGTGATGATGGACGATTCTTATTGTGCAGTGTATAGGACACATGTTGTTTAATCAGTTTTCTTTGCTTCATAATTATTGATCCTTTGGTGTTATTCCCATATTTGATATCCATCCCGTTTTGATTCGAATATCCGAGATAGCATACAGTTGTTGCACAACCGGTGTTACATTATCCGAAAACGCATACACGTATTGCGCAACCGGTGTTACAGTAAAAACAAATTTGCGTGAAACTAAACTTCCGCGTACGTCCTTAAAGTAACATAAATACTAAAAAATCAACAGAAATTTCGTTAAGTATTTCGTAAAATAAAGTTACCCAATAAAAAATCAATGTTCCTTATAGCAAAAGCCAAAATTTCAAAACGAGATGTTTTCTGGTAACATGGATATTTGTAGATACAAAATGCTAGCTTTTTAATTTTTCGTGTCACAATTAATTCCATTTTAATTTTCCGCACTGATATCTATTCATACGACAAACGAACACTAAAATGGTATCATATTAGTGTCCATGTGTCGTTTGAATAGATATAGTCGCGGGAAGTTAAAATGGAGTTTATTATGACACACAAAAAATAAAACGAGCATTTTGTATCTACATTCATCCATGTTACCAAACCACATCTGGCGTTGAGATTTTTGCTTTTGCTATAAGGAACATTGATTTTTTATTTCCGTTGAAGTTTGAGCATTAATGTTACTTTAAATGGTTTATGTTGAAGACAGTGAGTGATATGACACATACTGCACGTATTTATTATAGGAGTTTTTATAATTCATGATTCTAAATGACTTTTAACCTTGCAGCGGATAGTGTTTTATTACATTTATAGTTTATTAAGTAAAACTGTAACATACTAATTATACAGAAGAGGCATGTTATTGCTACCACGTTCTTATTTATAGTAGACATTTGAGACGCATTAAAGCAGAAAGTGTATGATTCAAATAAGATGGTCTTGGCCGTTTGTGCCTATTTGCGGGGAGTCTTCTTTACTTTTGAATTATCATGATTTATTTATTATTTTGTGTCTGATTCTGCTCTAGCGTTGTTGGACGGTGTGGCTTGCAGTAACATGCGCGTCATCGACTTATTCATCGAGTCCATCAACTCCAGCTGCCACTTCCGGTCGTACCCTTGCAGCAGCCGCACCGACTCCCAGACAGGCAAATGCAATACGGGTGGTACCGGATGTGCAAACATGGATTACAACAGCCAGCGTCCACACAGCGACACTTACTACCTTTCCACAAATGGCAAAAGTCCTTACTGCAAAGGCTGAGTGACGCAATGACCAAGGACCTTGCTACCAAGGCTGAATGACGCATTCTTAAGAGTTGCTGATTTTCGAACGACTTTGATGACCTTGTAATATAATTATAACTAATGTATATACATGTACTCTAATAATGTTTTGTTATATTTATTGAAACTAGGCTGATGATGCTGCTGCTGATGATGCTGCTGATGACGACGACAATGACGACGATGTCGACGATGACGACGACGATGATAACGACGGCTACGACGATGATGATGATGACGACGACGACGATGATGATGATGATGATGATGATGATGATGATGATGATGATGATGATGATGATGATGATGATGATGACAACTATAAGCAAAAAAGGCTCTCTTATTTTTTTTTATAAATCGGAAGGGAAAAAAATCATCACAGGAAAACATTTACGAATACTTTCAGAGTTGAATTTACCTATCGTTTCCAAGTGGAATTTGCATATCGTTGACTAATCCGAATGACAGCAGTTGTGAGACCATAAAATGCAAATTTGTTGAATTAATATCCCCCGCCAAAAAAAATATTTATGGATAAGTACAAAGAAGTTAAAGTTAAAAGAAAAGATATAAGTGAAGAGTGGTGCCTTTTGTAAAAATGTGTTTTTAACTCATATGTACACGTGATGGATTTGCAGCAGACACTTAAATGCAGATAGAGTCTTTGTCATGCATCAATAAGATTAAAAGCATTGTGACAAAAGAAGACGCATAAGAAATGTCTTGTTATGAGAATGTTCGTATACAGAAATATGATATACTTTCTGAATTATAGCCCTGTAAAGTTACATCATATGAAAATAACAAAGAACAATAACTCTAAACTAAGATAGAGGAGGGTGGTGATTCTTGAGCATTCAATATTAATTTAGATGATTTTTAAAACTTGCATTTTCGACGCAAACATTCAATCTCAATATACACTAACATTTTAGAGCGTTGCAGTGTTAACTGGGATTCTTGAGCATTCAATAAATAGCCTTAAATACAGCAATAAGAAAGCAAAGCAATATAAAAAAATCGTAGTAAAAATGTCTTCACATTATTACAAATATTGTCGTGGAAAAAAACAACAAATATAGAGTAAAAAGTACAAGAAACAATATGGTAGAGCAAAAATTATGCATATAGAAGTAAGATATATGTACCATTGTTTATGGACAAGTTACGTCAATCAATTACATCGTTAAGTAAGCCCTATGTGGTAGCATAGGGAACTGCGATGTGTACAATGTAGCAATGTAAAGATTAAGACAAACATACAATAACCGACATAAGGCAGCATTCAACTGAAAGAGAATATTGTCTATCGGTTAGGGCGGAGTTCCTGTTTTGCAATTAAAATAAATAAATAAGTAAATAAAAACAATAGATTTATTAGGCACGAGAATTGATTGTGTGTTATTTATTCATACTTTCATTTAGAAGGACTATGAACTTAGATAATAACTGATGCCTGGTATCACTTGTTTTGTAATGTATTTCCAATATTAACAGACCGTCCAGGAGGATGCTGGACATATTAACGTGACAAATTCGTCTTTCACTTTTAATATACGCTTTGTAAATTGTAAAGCATATTTCACTTTAAATTATATTTATATCATTATATGCTGCGTATTGTGTTTTGTAACCTATAGTTATCTTGGGTTTATTTAGTCATATAAATTGAATTGGGTGGCAAAAGGGCATTCTAAGAAAAATTGTTCGAGTGTTTCTACCTCCTTGCAAAATAAACAGCATGGGGAGTTATATACGTGCCGTTAACACAGATTTTAATTCGTGGAGATTACTTGTATGCGGTTTAAAATCTTGTATTTCAATGGTCGAACATTTATTCACTTTTATTTCGTGTTTATTAAAATATACTGGGTGCCAGTTTATTTCGTGGGTTAAACTTGTGTCCCAAAACGTGTGCAGATAAGGTGAAGTGAAGTGTTTTGTTCTAAGTGAAGACCAAAGTGTATGTTATGCTCAGGGCTTTTAAGTCAATGTTTTTGTCGTAAGGGAATATGTAGTGTATTTTTTACGATTGAGTTAATCGATTCATCTGATTTTAGTATTTCCTTTCATTGTGTAGGTATGGTTTATTTAATGATATTTGTTTCTGCGTACCAGTTTCGTTTAGAGTTTAGTGTTTGTACAGTGATAGCTTCTGAGACATTTCCTTTGTTTGTTATAATATCCTTTATTAATAATATCCCGGATTCGACCTGAGTTAGCGAATATTAAACATGTTCCTATGTATTTAATGAACCTATTACCCCACAGTATTTGCGATCTTATATCAAGGAAGGCGTTGGGTTTCGGTTTGGGTTCAATATTGATTAAATCAATGTAGTTGTTAATGAGGTATGTGTAAAAAGGTGCAATTGTTTTATGGACACAAGGCATCGATTTAAACGAATCTGAATTCATTTTAAAGATTAATTGATCATTTCCAGATTGGTTTAAAAATAATTTGGAATTATTTTCCAATTTGCCTCGTCTTTATGACATAATAGTTTAATCAACGTAATTTGAAAACATTTTGAGTTAGTTTCAAGGTCAGGCATTTCTATACCACCTTCTTAATTTTTGCGTGTTGCCAATCAATATTGATCGCTTTAGCTTTTCAGGTTTTTATTCCATAAAAAAATCTTTAAAAGCATTGAGTTGAATTCGTTTAGTCTTTTTTTGGAAAAACATGTTTTGCATTAAATATGCTTACTTTGGTAGCAATAAAAATTTAATTACCGTTACTTTTCCGAATATAGTTAAATTTCGTTTGTTAAATTCATTTATTAAAGCCATTAACACTCAAAATCAACGAATATTTCGTAAAATATTTCGTAAAATATTTCGTAAAATAAAGTTAACCCATAAAAAGCGATAGCCAACATTTTAAAGCATTTTCTTACATAAAATCTATTAAATACCGAATGCAGACAAGAGATAGTCTCTTCATGCTTGATCACTCATGTATTATAAAGTGATCTTAAGGGGTGTTGCTGCAGTTTTGCTGATTTTTTTCCATCTAATAACTT
>VMBQ01001076.1:130367-210085 GCA_007657795.1 Dreissena rostriformis | reverse complement strand
ACCTACTCGAGGAGCATATGTGACCGTAAGCGATGTTTTACGATGTTTTGTATAAAGCGATTTTCTGGGAAAACTGGGCTTCATGCATTTGCGTACATTGTCTTCCTAAATTAGCATGTGCAGTTCAAACCGTCCAGCCCGGCACCTACACAAGGACTATATGTGACTTTACGCGATGTTTTGCATCTGACTTCGACATAAAATGAGCCTCGTTCTGGGAAATATCCGTTTTGCATGTGTTCTGGGAAGGCGATGTTTTGTATAAGTTCTGGGAAAACTGGACTTACCGGGTAATGCATGTGCGTAAAGTGTCGTCCCTGATTAGACTGTGTAGTCCGCACAGGCTAATCTGGGACGACACTTTCCGCCAAGACTTGATTTTCGTTTAGAAGAGACCTCCTTTAAATGATTTTTTTTTTGAAGCGGAATGTGTCGTCCCTGATTAGCCTGTGCGGAAAGATACTTTTCATGACAATTGGAATATCTTCTTAAATTTCCATGAAAATACAAGTGAACGTAGTTTTTCATAAAAGCTTTTTGTTGTTCACTTTACTGATTTCTTCTAAACTGAATGGACAATCGTAGGTAAGTACGCACAACTGCATAGGATAGGTTGGAAATCATATATTTTTTAAACTGTTTATCTTGCCATCAACTGCGTTTTATATTGAACACGTGCGAACCTTTAAACGTAACAGTAGTAAATATCAAATTATATGAAGTATAAGAGAATTGTTATTTGCCTTATCTTTCAAAATGAATAAATAATGAAAATAGTGAAATTTGCACATAAATGAGTATTTGACAAAAATGTTTAACTTTCTGGAAGATTAAAAAATGATAACCAAATGACACTATTTCCTTCGTCGGCATCTGGGTGTGTGATATTGCCTTTTTCTTTTCTTTTTCTTTTCTAAACTGCGTGTGGTATTAGTTTTTTTTCCATTTTTTCCAACCAGCAAGGTTTCAAATTGAAAACACAAAAGTTTGATTCGTTATAAGTGAATTGATAACATTACTTTCATTTCAGTGACATGCGTCGGATCTAACGACACTGATCCAGAATGTTCTCGATCTCTCCTCGGCACGTGCGGCACAATACTACACACGATGTTCCGGTGTCCATGGATGTGTAACGTCTGTCCGTGTATGTAATATATTCTCGACAAAGTTAATATAAACCTTTACTTTATGCTTTCATGCGGTTTATATAAAAATATCAGTGAATTAAAACTGATAATTCACTGTTTTAAACAGTGAAAATTAACGGTGAACATTATCGATAATTTTCAATGTTATACTGTGAAATGACATCGCTTTTATGACGTTACGACGCCATAATTTTAGCAAAATTACAAAAATAATCATTTATAAGCATGAACGAAATTATTTATTTTGTTGGATTTTGAGGAATATCGATTTTAATTCACTCGTGGTTATAGAAAAAATATATTTTCTATGATCACTCGTGAATTAAAATCGATATTCCACCAAATCCAACAAATATCATCTATGCACTATATTTGTTGGAGTGCACATATATTAGCACATATATAGTCTTTTTAACTCTTTAAAATTGTAAATATTGTTCTTAAAAACATAAATACATGCAATTAGTATCGATACAAGTAACGTTTACAAATGATGGTTCTGAAACGACATGAAGTACGCACGTTATTTCCCTCAACGATATCTATTCACACGACACACGAACACTAACATGGTACATGAACATGTGTTGATTATAAACAAAAAAGAGCATGTTGTATTTCGTTAAATCTATGTTACCAGACCACGTCTAGCGTTGGAAGTTTGGCTATTGCTTTAAGGAACACTGATTTTTTATGGGTTAACTTTATTTTACGAAATATTTTGCGAAAACATTGTTGATTTTGAGTGTTAATGGGGCTTTAACGGAAAACACCTGCATAAAATTATATTGAATTGTGAAATTTAAATTAGGGAGTAGTTGGTTAATATCAAAACCACAAACCTCTGTGATACTCTTGTATTATCATATACATTGTAAAATATATACCATTTGCGTTATATTTATTTGTTAATAAGTTAGCTTTCGGGATAGATATACTTTTTATGCCCCCGTAAGGGTGGCATATAGTGATCGCACTGTCCGTCTGTCCGTCCGTCTGTCCGTCCGTCTGTCTGTCTGTCTGTCCTTCTGAAATTCCGTCACACTTGCGTTTAGGTTTCGAAAAATGGTAATAACTTTTACAATATTGATCATTTCAACTTGATATTTTGCATGCATGTGTATCTCAAAGAGCTGCACATTTTGAGTGGTGAAAGGTCAAGGTCAAGGTCATCCTTCAAGGTCAAAGGTAAAAATAATAGTAATATTTTTTTTTCAAAGCGGCGCAGTAGGGGGCATTTTGTTTCTGACAAACACATCTCTTGTTAAGAATAATTAATTATAATCTAAGGATTTGTCAGATTCCGATGCAACATGGAACGTCAGCGCAATATCAAGAATGCCTTGGGAGAAGGGACTTCCGGTGTGCACCACGGCTGGCACCTCAACCTTGGCGTGGAACCAGCGTAATATCGGCGTGTCATCCAAGCAGCGTAATACCCTGTTGCTGACTTTCTTAGCATCGACGTGTGCGGTGATGTTTCTCCAGTGAAACAATTACACACAATCGAACTGCATTTCACTTATCACTGATTCGCTTACACTTTAGTATATTAATTCTAGTAGCATGTGATTGAAGTGATTTATTTATAATGTCTAGTATTTTTTTTTTTTTATTATATTTGTCGAAAAAACGTGGCTGTTTTTAACAGAAACATAATATATATGTAGTGATTAATTAAATATATTTTTGACATATTAATCAAAAACGCTGATAGCCTAGAAAGACGGTTGACAATAAACGGAAATAAAACGAGAACAAGGGCATTACAGTGCACACATTTTTAACCATATAGGACAGATTGTTTGAACGCATTTAATTCTGCAATGACAATTTTACACAAAATAAATCAAATCAGTACTCATGGTAAGAAGTCATAGTTTATTTTTGTTATGAGAACATATGACAGTAAAATTCGTTATCTCGAAGAGTGTACATCGTTTTCGAGATAAATGGAGTTCGACATTAATTATGTTTTTTAAGAATATTTTCAGAAGGTGGTTTTGGGACTAGCATTCATTTTAGTACTGTATACATACTGATATTGATGATAATATTTTATAATATTCTTAATGTTTTATCTGTATTTATAGTCTCTTTCGTGTCACATAAATAAAAAAAAATGAAACATGATATACTATTATGCTATAACAATCCAACACATTATTATGGTGCCCTAAACTCATATCAGCCACCGTAAACCCTTTTCTCATTTGTGTTAGTGATAATTATATATTTCAATGACAGAGAGTAAACAAATATAAACAAGTTATCGTTTTCTGCTCAGTTTTATGGTGAGTATTGAAAAAAAAAACACTAAATGCTATCAAAATGATAACCATTTAACCTGAAATATAATTACTTTAACATTTTATGATAGTTCTATCGCTAAAAAAGTGCTCAAATAATAATAACCCAACATAATACCTTCATTTGCCAACACTTCATGTTTCTAGTACTTCATTAAAGTAAAACGTATTTTCTTTTCACTCAAGACGCAACACATCACGATTTCAATACCGGAACAAACATTTTTCGTTGTACGTACGTGGTTTCTGGTCTTTAACATTAATATTATACTGATGCATTTTTAAAAAGGCTAAAATCGGAACAATATAAACATGCGTAAATTATCGAAACTTTTGTTTGTGTATGTTTATATTAACATATTTACATGTTTACATACCATCATCAACTCATTATTATTCAATTGCATTTGGTATTTACGAATATTGTTTCACTGTGATACTATGCGAACCCGAAATGCTGGACATCAATTAAACGGATATAGATACAAATTCACAAAACTTGATATATTTATTAGAGCTCTTGGACTAGAGCTCCGGTAAATGTGTTCCAAGCATTAATAGCTTCAAATAGTTCTGATAAGGTGTAATGTTGATTCATTTGCACCCAGACGTGCTCGTTTCTGTACAGCTTAACAGAAGATGAGGCCGATGAACATGTAGCGTCTCCTTCATTATATGCATAGTTAATCGTCAGGCGCGTACTGCTGGTCATAGCGGCATTTCCCTTGTAGATGGCGAAACCAAAAGCCCTTCGAGGCCAATAGCAGAAAACCACAGTGAAGTAATATATCCCGTCCACGGGAGCTGTTAAGTGTCCAGTACTGGGATTGTATGCATTCCCTTCGTTGAAGATCACAGTTGGAAATGCGTTGACGTTGTTTGACCAAATAATGTTGATTCCGTGAGCGGTGAAGGCTACAACATTACCTGCAATATTATAAAGTATATATTATGTCGTTTAAACGTTAAAAGCGTCTATGCTTAAATCATTATATTAATAATAGGCTTTACATATATATTATTTGACTCCCACAAACACTTCCTAGTGAGCAATAACATAGTTTTCATTTGTTTAACTTTGTAAATGTCCATGTACATATCAAAAGGAAGGGTTCACATATTTGATGATATTTGAAAAATAAAAGAATTAACTTTTTTTTTAATATTTGGAGTAACGTAAACTAAATATATTGTCATGAAAAAAACAAAATTAATAAAATTGTTTTCTCTAACCGGCTTTCGAAACTGACCGTTGGCCGCAATGTAAAGCGCTACCACTGGCCACTTAGCGATTATTAAACTCTATGTAAGTATTTTACAAATAATAGATATAGACCAAATTAGTTTTTTTTTTTTTTTACAAAACCAGCTTTAGTATATCTTCTCACATGGGGTATTAACGCACACAGCGAACGACTCGGCGTTTCCCTCACAAGTCTTGCCGTACAATGTCGGACTTGGGTTGGTACAAGTCCTGTCCCTCAGCTTTTGACCCACTCCACATGTGACTGAACAGCTCTGCCACGAATCCCAACTAGACCAGCCACCATCTTTGATATACACATGTAGAACACTACGTAGTTTTGTATGAAATCAAGATACCTGAATATATGTTTAGTCCTGTTCTTGCAGTGTAGCAAATTGTATAAAATTACACTTACATGCCTAACCGCAAACACATTATCTGTTAAAAATTCATCATCAAACCATATGGCAAGAACAAGTACAAGAATTTTAACAATTACACTTAAACGGTGATGTGTTGTGTGTTTAGCACGACATGACATCCAGACCTAATATGAGGTAACTGGTTGTTTTGTGGGCAATTCAGACAAGTTTAAATACTTCATAAGTCATATATTAACAAAGGAATTATTTAAGGACGATTTATACTTACTTCTTGCGCCGCAGGGATCATTCAGGCATATAGTATATTCGAGATTATCACCCACACAATCGTAACCTAGAGTGTTTAGATTTGGATTGGCGCACGTTCTCGATCTTTTCTGGAGTCCTCCATCGCACGTGACAGAACAACTGGACCATAAGGACCAGGCGGACCAGTTGCCATGCACTCATGAAGAAACAAAAACAATTAGTCATAAACTCTAACTTGCAGATCATTGTTTTTTGTTTGATTGCTGCCAATGTCAATTAATTTGATATTTATTCCCTTCTTTTAACATACATACAAAACTGTCGTCCGCTACAATAATCATACCTGGTGACAAGCATTGTTGATTTTGGCAAACAGTAAAATCACTATTTTCACCGACACAATAGTCGCCCAGTGCGTTTGGTTTAGGATTGGTGCATGTCCTAGATCTCGTCTGGAGTCCTCCATCGCACGTGACAGAACAAGTGGACCATGCAGACCAGGCGGACCAGTTGCCATGCACTGTTGACCAAACAAAAACAATAAGTCATAAACTCTTGCTGGCAGATCATTTTCGTTTGTTTGATTGCTTTCAATGTCCATTAATTTGATATTTTTCCCTTTCTTTTAATATGTAAATTCATCAAAACTGTCTACCCCTACACAAATTATACCTGGTGACAAGCATAGTTGATTTTGGCAAACAGTATAATCACTATTTTCACCGACACAATATTCGCCCATAGCGTTTGGTTTAGGATTGTTGCAAGACCGTAACCGCTTCTTGAGTCCTCCATCACACGTGCTGGAACAACTGGACCATAAGGACCAGGCTGACCAGTTGCCATTCACTGAAAAAAATAGTTATTCTCCCTTTTATTGCTTATTTACTGCAATTGTTAATCAATTGCATGTTTCTCCCCTAAACACACATTGTTTTAATATAAAAAGCTTAAACATATTATATTGTTACCTGGTGCAACGCAGTGATCATTTTGGCAAACACTATATTCGCTAGCATCGCCATAACAATTGTCGCCNGGCGCCCCGCCCACATAGACCACACCCACCCAAAATTGCCTTTTACTATAATTTCTTCATTTCTACACCGATTCACTTCAAATTGATACTGAACCTCTCTTATGACAATACGGTCAATCTCAACTATGCATGGCCCCATTACCAACCCTGGGGCCCCGCCCACATAGACCACACCCACCCAAAACTGCCTTTTACTATAATTTCTTCATTTCTACACCGATTCACTTCAAATTGATACTGAACTTCTCTTATGACAATACGGTCAATCTCAACTATGCATGGCCCCATTACCAACCCTGGGGCGCCCTGCCCACATAGGTCACACCCACCCAAAATTGCCTTAACTATAACTTCTTCATTTCTACACCAATTCACTTCTAATTGATACTAAACTTCTCGTGCATGGCCCCATTACCAACCCTGGGGCACACCTAGGTCAAACATTCGGCGTGGGGATACGCGTCGGCCTCTGCCGCGCCATTTCTAGTTATCATTTGTGTTAGTGATAATTAAATATATATATATATATATTTATATATGAACTTTCAATGACAGAGAGTAAACAAATATAAACAAGTTAACGTTTCCTACTAAATTTATGGTGAGTATTGAAAAAAAAACATTTATACATTTAATGCTTTCAAAATGATAACCATTTAACCTGAAATATAATTACTTTAACATTTTATGATATTTCTATTGCCAAAAAAGTGCTCAAATAATAATAGCCCAACACAATACCTTTCTTTGCCAACAACCTTTTCTAGTACTTCATTAAAGTAAAACGTATTTTCTTTTCACTCAAGACGCAACACTTCACGATTTAAATACCGGAACAAACCTTTATGTTTACGAATATTGTTTCACTGGGTTATTATGCGAACCCGGAATGAACAAAATCAATAAAACGGATATAAATACAAGTTCACAAATCTTGATTTATTTATTAAAGCTCTTGGGCCAGAGTTCCAGTAAATGTGTTCCAAGCATTAAGATATTCATATAGTTGACTACTAACTACTAACTCGTGGCCACGAGTTAGCTATGGCGTGGCCACGAGATAGAAAAATGAGGAGTGCAAAACTAAATAAAAGAGGAGTGCAATTAAAAAAAGAGCGGCGCAGTAAATACATAACAAACAATTTTATAAGCTGACTAACTCGTGGCCACGAGTTAGCTAAGTCGGGATCTCGAGATAGCTAGAATGCTCTCCTCTTTTGTTTAATGCACCCTTCCTTTATTTACTGCACCGCTCTTTTTTATTGCACTCCTCGTTTATTTAGTTTTGCACTTTTTTTTCTATCTCGTGGCCACGACATAGCTTACTCGTGGCCACGAGTTAGTAAGTCGTAGCCTCGAGATACTAAGTCGAGGCCACGAGATAGAAAATAGAGGAGTGCAATTTAAAAAAAGAGGAGTGAATGTCACCTCTATGCCACCGTACTTTAGCGGTTTTTGTATGTTAATATTACGTAGATAAAGAAATGAAAGTACACGAAGAGAAACTTTTTATAATATAAGTTAGCTCTCAATTTAAAAGCTTTAAAAAAAAAATAAAAATTGATATATTTCGTACACTTTTCTCATTGTCAGTCTGTAACATGCCAATATCATATTTTATTTCTTTCATTGACATGTTTTCATAATGCGAATTTCAGGCATGTTTTATCATCCATAATCTATCTTCTTATCAAACAAATAAGCGCAGTTCATTAAGCGTTGTTGCCCAACAATTGTTCGTATGACATCATGCGTTTAATATTATGTTTTCTTTCATTCATGAACATGTCTTCATAAAGCATTTTTTACATTTTAATAATTTATAGTGTCATAAGAATTCCTTTTTCAGACAATAAAGCCCTTTTTGCTACATATATAAATCCACTTCCTTTTTGAAAATGTATGTATGCATTAAGTGTCCGTTTAATTTCATACAATGTTGTATTTTATCCAGGACTCTTATTATTTTCGTACATATTGTGGAACCGTTATACGTCATGCATGCCCTTTTAATGACAAATTTGAAGTGGTGTTCACAAGCTTTACCGATTTGACGTCCGCACCAGGCCCTGTGGCTTTTACCATTAAAGGCTAATTAAGCGAACCGTTGTGAACTAATAATTGATGTTCTCCACATTAACCTTTGCACTTTCCAGGACTATTAAGCGACTTTCTATATTTAAATAATGCTAAGGTTCTTTATTTTCAATATTCCCAAAAGTAAAACAACAAACCATAATAAGTTCATATTTATTTTTAATCATACTAAATTGAGTCTTTAAAATGACTTATTATGTACAGAAATAAGTCGTACAAACAAAAAAGTTCAACGACATTGTTAAAATAAAAACATGAAAATTTGAATCGTACATATTCAAACTTATACCATTTAATGTTTATTGCATTAAACTGAGAAAATAGAAACATGAACCTTATTTCAGGAAAGAAAATAGTATAGTTGAAGAGCATCCATAGTACCAATGATTTCTGCAATTAGTCCGCACCAGTTCGGTTTTACGAGAATTATTTCCATGTATTACCACGTGTTACAAAAATACATATTTAACATGAACTACACAGTAACATATATCCCCATGTCGTATGGACCTTGAAATCAGTCCAGTGTCGTGCTGCACCGGAGGGGCGGTAGAGGAGCCACTGTTGCGCAGGCGCAGAGTTGTAGCGAGCGTTGTGGTTGGTCACAACGGAAATCCCTTCTCCCATGGAATTCGCGATAAAATTAATTCGATCAGATATTTATTATGATAGTATACCAAACCTATTTTAAAGTTTTATCCATCAATAAAACCAAAATTACATTTTTTTAAAGCTCTTTGATAAGTGTTCCGGTGAATTCATTCCTACCCGCAAGGCCAACATATATATCAGATGAGTTATATAGATATTCCATCACCACAAAGACGGTCTGATTTCTGTTCAGATTCACAGTGCCGGAGTTATTTGAACATAAAACATTGCCATGATGATTTTGTTCAAAGGAGTATTTACGCGTAAGCCACGAATAGCTTCTCTCGTCTCTTCCATAGGCGATGTAATAATAAATAGTTTTTCCTATGTAAGAACAGATCTGCGCAGTGAAGAAGTATACCCCGTTCACAGGAGCTGTGAAAAATCCATTGCTGGGATTGTACGCATTTCCTTCATTGAAGACAACAATGTCGAATGCATTGACAAGATTTGGCAACTCATTGAATCCGCGAGCGTTGAAGGAAACAACATAACCTGCAAATATGTAGCTGTTACTAACATGTGCATATAAAACGGAAGAATTCAAATATATTCGAATTTTTAAATGTCGTTTAATGTATTTAATAATTTTTATAAAGTAGTTCTTTTTATTTTGTTAACCTTCATATGGTGGAGTAAACAACAGCGGCCATTATTTGTTCACTGGATAATTCCATAGGTTTCATACGTCCACGCTTGCATTTAAATTCCTAGATTGTTACGTGTTGATGCACTTTATTATCGCTTTCTGCTCATGATTCGCGCAATTAGGTAAATGAGTAACTGCATGTTGTTCTAATGAGGATTGTAATGGACTCGTGCAAGAAATTTAAGAACAATAGTCATTTTGCCATAAGTAAATCTCCACGTCTCATTTTCAAAACTAAATCGTATAATCTTTCTTTGGATATGTATATTGTAAGCGTTTTAGAATTTTTCTTAGTCCGCATGTTTGAAAATAATGATTATTTTAAAAAGTGCAAATGTGAACAATTGGATAATAGTAAACATTTAAACATCATTCATTTTTTTCATTGAATATATCATGTATATAAAACTAAAACGAATGTTAATTATGTTTGTACACAATCTCCAGTTTTATTTACTCACATGGTGTGTTCACGCATGTAGCGAATGTCTCCGTGTTTCCCTCACAAGATTTCCCATATGCCGAAGGACTTGGGTTGGTACAGGTCCTGCTCCTCAGCTTGAGACCCACTCCACATGTGACTGAACAGCTCTGCCACGAATCCCAACTCGACCAGCCGCCATCTTTGATAATGAAACATAACTGAATTAGTGGCCAGTATATATATTATTCTGCTGAAGTTAAAGCAGCCAGCTTCTTATGTTACAGCTTCTGACAGACTCCACATGTGACAGAACAGTTCTGCAACGAACACCAAATAGACAAGCAGCCTTCTAAAATATATTTTTTATAGCATTATTTGCTGTTATCATGCTAGACCCAAATACATTTACATTTATTGACTCTCTTACTTTTCCGTAAATCACACAAAACAAAATCTAACGTTTTAATGGAATCACATACTTCTTGTGCCGCATGGGTCTGTGAGGCACACTGTGTATTCGCTAGATTCACCGATACAATAGTCTCCCGACCGGTCTGGTTTTGGATTGGTACAGGTTCGTGTTCTTTTCCTCAGACCAACATCGCACGTAACCGAACAACCTGACCACGCTGACCAGTCCGTCCAGTTGCCATGAACTGATAAAATATATGCTTACATAAATCTTGTCTAATCGATCGGTCTTTGTATGCTCTCGGCCTCTTTCTAAGTTCAACGTGATGTTGTAACTTAGCAACAAGACCACGTGGACGATTGTGACCAGTTATAACGTACTTCAAAACAAAACAAAACACATTTTTTAAACAGTGTACGTGTAATATTGTTTGTAACTCATTATTTCTAGTCCAACCGATCGAATCGACATATCGCAATTACACGACGTATTTATATTAATAAATAAGATACATCATATAATATCTAATATTATACTACGAAAGTCTAATATTTGTTACGTTTATTGAAATTCCATTGTGAAAACATTACATATTTATTCATCGCGATATGACAACAAGCTGTGCTTCAAAAACAGTGCTAGCCAGGGAACAATCACATACATTATCGATAATTTATAATCGATAATAAGTGATACAACAATATTTAATTGACAGCCGTTTTTGACCAACATACAAAGACGAAGAGAATATACAAACTATATTTTTAGATCAACGGATCAATTTAATTTCATTATTACAATAAGTATTATGATTATGTTTTAGAATTTATGACCAAATTCTTATTTTGATGCGCATCTTATTGTTTGCTTTGTAATATACCTTATTAAAAACATAATAGTGTTGAGTTCATTTTTAATGATTACTGGTCTACTAGAGAAGTTCTGATCACATGTATGCCTGATAAAATGTATAAGGCATACTTTTAATTATAACAAAATATTCAACCTACAAAATTAATAATAACAAGAGTTACGCTGTCGGAGACATATGCCCCCAAAATAGGGTCTAGATTTTCAAACTTATTGTGACCTAGTGACCCCAATTGCAATAGAAGTCATCTATGGTCCAAGGCCAATGCACATGTGAAGTATCAAGTCAATCGGTCAATTGGTTGACGAGTTATTGGTCGGAAACAATGTTCACAGTTATTGTAACAGTGAACTTGACCTTTGACCTAGTGACCCCAATTTTAATAAGGGTAAACTACTGTCCATGGCCATTGCATATGTGAAGTTTCAAGCCAATCGATCAATTCGTTGACAAGTGATTGATCAGAAACAATTTTCTCACTTATTGTGACAGTGACCTTGACCTTTGACCTAGTGATATCAACTTCAATAGGGATTCTTTAATGTCCAAGGCCAATGCACATGTGAAGTATCAAGCCAATCGGTCAATCCGTGCACAAGTTATTGATCGGAAACGAACTGGTCTACCGACAGACACACAGACCGACCGATAGACCGACCGACAGCATTACCGACCGACCTTCATCCAGCAAAACAATATACCTCACCTNATTTACAAACTGGTATACCTGACACTCTAATCATGCACAGAACTGCCAGTGAAATCCAAACTCCTGTAACATGGAACAAATGCATGATATACGTTTGAAAGTACCATTTAATGTGCAATGCGTTAAATAAGTATATATATGGGTTCCAAATTTATACGCAATATATCATTGTATTACATTCACAATAAATTGTAAGTGTACCATTCGCTATTTTATTACATGAAACCTACCTATGTTCATTTCTTTGTCCTAACACCAATGTGTCCTTTCAAAGAACCAATCGGTCATATCAGTGAACGCAGACACTTTAGTATCAGTTGTGTTTGACCATTTTACACTCGTGACTAGTACGACATAGCGTGTTCTGCGCTTATAGCTGCATAGACATAGATTTATTACTGTTTGCTGTTGTTAACTTTTCAGAAGTTGTGTCTAATAATGTTAACATATCTGAACTTACATTGACCATGTATTAGCGTTTTTTAATTTAATGAGTTTCGAATTAAGATAGTGCAAGTAACCTCTACTATATTCCGATCTTTGATTAGTGTAATATTTGCAAGTTTAAAGAATAATATACACGCAAAATTGATTGTTTTATATAAGTGCACATTTCATAATACATTATGAGTTTTTTGTTATTAAGTGACGGGTGTTGAGATAGTTTAGTTGCTAAAATGGTCAGATGAAAATTAACACATTTTTCATTTATTTATTATTATATGTGTACCTTGTTTGTGCCATAGTTGTGTCACACAATGCTATTTTTATCAATTTCTTGTATTGTCAAATACTTTTGAATTCCCTATTATAAATATTTTTCAATTTTCCAATCTGTCTCAGAAAGTACATAATTTTAGTTTTATAACATTTAATTGGATCATAAATTATGAGTTTTTACATATGTAGACAATATCTTGCAGCAGTATAATACAAACGTATTTTCTGCTAAAGCCTTACCCATGTTTCAGATCAGTATCATCCTTTCATGCATTTTATGGAATGATTTAAAAAAGAACATTATCTTCATGTTAACTCATTAGTATATATGTTTTCTTTCAAACAATGAGGAACATGTTATTAATTTAGAAAATACTTATTTTGTGAAAATTTTCTTATTTTGTTTTTCACCAGTGAGTCCCCTTAATTATGTGCCCTCCAATTGCAGACGTGGTCTACTTGGGCAGATAGTGGGTCAAAATTAAATGATTGCTAAAGATTTGACTTTCTAAGCGTAAACATTCCTGTCAGCAGTACATATTGAAGTGGAATAACTGGTATTAAATGTTTCTTTTTAACTTCAAACATTCCACTTAATGTCGAACGAAAACGAAGAAAATTGGAATGTTAGACAAGCTATCTTTAAAATACAAACATACATGAATTTATATAACATGTTTTCGATTGTTGGTTAATAGATTTCTTGAACGAACATTTCGTTACCGACTTTTGAAACTTTTGAATTGGTTATATCAGGATTTTAAACCACACCTAGTTTGTTTAAGCGTTAGTTTACTCCGTTTGATTTATCGACTCGTGCATGACACTTGGACAAATTGTTCTTATATCACGTGTTACGTGAACTAAGATCCAGTTCAAAAATACAATGTTTGTGTCACGGTAATGAAATGAAACGGGATTAGTGACTAGCTGTTTAAGCGGTCCGGTTAGCTCATTCGGTAAAGCACTCGCCTTGATATCAAGTCACGGGTTCGAGTTCCGGACTGCCTGCACACTTGTTACAAACTGGCGTGTGATTTGAATCAATCAGTAGATTATACCCCGCCCTGTTCAAAATCGCAATGGTATTCGGTTACTTGGGAACTCCCCAACACGTGGGGAATATGATTCTTTGTCAGTCATTTGTTGAGCTACAAATAAGTTGTGCAATAATGATTTACTCAGCAATAGAGATAATTAACCTCAATTGACAGCAATCGCATAAATTCAGTAACTGAAGTGCGATTAAAGCTAGATTTTTAAGCATAGCCGAAGTAGCACGAGTGGCAAATGCGTAGTTAAACGTATGCACTAAGCAGACTCTTAGTTGAACAATAAAACGCTTCTAGCTTGGCAAATAAAATGTTACTCATTAAAAACTAAAACTAGCATGTTGTGAGTTCCATCCGTCCGACGTCTGTCAATAGACAACAGTTTGACAATACCGGAATTATTGAAACCTACTCTTCAAACCAGTTGTATGGAAGTTTGAATATTTTTTTGAAACTTAGACATGAAGTAAATAAACATACTTTGCCATCCTAAAGATAGTGTAGCTAAACTTTATACAACGATTAATTTAAATATGGGTTCAAGTCGAACTCGAGAACGGTGTGCACTCCGGAAGTTTCTGCGATCACGACGCTCACTGTAGAATAATCTTATAATTTATTTAATTTGCATAATGTCAAGTTCAGTTGACATATGATTTAGTCTATTTGGCATTACTTTGAGTCTATATAACATAACGTTTAGTAAGATTAGCGTTTTATTGGGTCAAAACGCAAATTGGTGGAGTCAAGTTGTCATAACGATGGATTAAATTGACACTCGATTTAGTCAAATTGGCATTATGTCTATCCGAAAGTATGATATGTTTAGTGGTATTCACTTTAAGTCAAGAAATAGAAAGTATGACGTCTTAGCAGGAGTACTGATTTGATTTATCTTGTGTAAAAGTGGCGTTACACAATACAGCTGCGGCGTTCAAACAATTCTGTCCTATATGGTTGAAAATGTGCGCACTTGATTAGCCGTGTTCTCTTTTTATCCCCCGCCAAAGGCGGAGGGATATTGTTTTGGCGTTGTTTCCTTCGTCCGTCCTTCCGTCCGTCCTTCCGTCCGTCCGTCCTTCCGCCCGTCCGTCCGTCTGTCCGGCACTTTTGTGTCCGGAGCCGTATCTTGGAAGTGCTTTGGCGGATTTCATTGAAACTTGGTATGAGTATATATATGGATAAGAGAATGATGCACGCCAAATGGCATTGTACACCATCTGTTAATAACGGAGTTATGGCCCTTTGTATACTGTGACAAAGCTCTAGTTTAGCGGGGGATTTCAATTCAACGAATTTGCTTGTTATTTCTGTTTTTGCCAGCCGTCTATCTATGCTATCGGCTTTTAAGATAACCATGTCCAACGGTACATGCAATTAATTGCTTCACATCTATATGTTTCTTTATAAAATATCCACGTTTTTGGACAAATATCATTCAACAAAATAAAAAGGTAAAAATATATCATTTTAATCACATGTTACTTGTATTGTACATGAATATGCGAATAAATGTAATCAATTGATCACGAATGAATGAAGCTTATATTTTTTACTTATATGACTGTTTGTAATTGCTTAACTGGGACAAAATCACCGCACACGTCGATGCTAAGAAAGTCAGCAACAGGGTCTGACGCTGCTTGGAAGACACGCAGATATTACGCTGGTTCCACGCCAAGGTTGAGGTGCCAGCTGTGGTGCACAATGGAAGTCCCTTCTCTCAAGGCATTCTGGATATTGCACTGACGTTCCATGTTGCATCAGAATCTGAAAACAATCCTTAGATTATAACGAATTATACAAAAACGCATATCGATCCAGAAAACTTTTTGAAATAAATAAGCAGGGCACTTACACAATAAACATTGTGTATATGGTGCATATTTTACAATTTATATGAGCATACAGGCTAATCATTGTGGTTTGTGGTTTTGGAATTAACCTACCTTCCCCTAATTTAAATTTCACAATTCAATAAAATGTAATTGAAGTGTTTGCCCTTAAAAAAGTATACTCTAACTTTGCCTTGTAATAAGTCTAAGGTAAACAGGTCACACAATTTGGGGAAATGCCTTGGTAAGGATGTCTTTTTCTCATGTCTTCTGTCAAAATGAAACCATGTACAGGTGTGTGGTTCTTGTCAGAATCATTATTTGTAAACATAACATTTATTGAAGCTTATTGCTAGTAATTTCGATTTGAAAACAATATTTACAATTTTAATGAGTTGAAAATAATAGATATGTGCTTATTTGTGTACACACCAACATAATGTTATGGCGGCTATTAACTTGTGTCGAGTATATGTTACATACACGGACATACGTTACACATCCACGGACATAGGAACATAGTGTGAAGCTTTGTACCGCACGTGCCGCGTAGGGTGGTAAAACATTTTGGATCAGTGTCGTTAGAGCCAACACATGCTATTGAAATGAAAGAAATATCGTAATATCAAACGCACTCAACCGCAATGATAAAAATAAAAGGGTGACGATTTTCAACTTATCCTTTTCAGTTTTGTGCACTTATCTACGATTGTCTGTTCAGTTTGGAATGTTAAGTGAAGTGGACAACAAAAAGTCTTTATAAAAACATCGTATACGCGTATTTTCGATGCAATCAAATAATTAAAAAAACAAAACATTAAGTTAATTGTCATGAAAGGTTATTTCAGCCGCTTTCTGTGAAGACATGGCTTAATGTTTGTGCGGAAAGTGTCGTCCGTGATTAGCCTGTGTAGTCCTCACAGGCTAATTAGGGGCGACACTTTCCGCGTTTAAAGAAGTTTTCGTTTAAAGGAGGTCTCTTCTTAACGAAAATTCAGTCTAGGCGGATCAGCATTATCATAATCATCATCATCAGCAGCAGCATCAGCAGCAGCATTATCAATATCATCATCTTAATCACCACCGTCGTCATATCATCATGCTAGTCATAAGTCTCATCACCATAATCATCATCATTATTTAACTCCACATCAGCAAACAGAAACGCAATTAGTCTGTTTGAGGTACAAACTGATTCTTGTCTTAAAAAGCAACGTTAACCGTAAATCATAAATGTGCTTCCGATAAAAACGATAAAATTCTTGAATTAATTATGATTTTGTTTTAGAACCTTCAACCATGACATTCCGCTAATGTTCCCCTGATCATATATCGGACTAGTCCTGGATTGCAACTTTGAAAATATTCCATTGATGTATGAATACACAATTTATTACAAGATCTCCTGCACTGTCTCTGAACACCAATAACGCAACAGAAAATCAGTTGTTCGATTGAAACAATTCGACCGTCCAAAAAAATAATAAATGTCTGTTTTGATATAATCGCAGGCGATTGGAATGCGTATAATAGCAAATACTTTTTTGTCAATATTAATTGAACATTTCTGACCAATACATTCAAAGCTTTAGATGTTACCAATAATGTCCTCTTAATACAATCATATTATGACCAAGTGTGTGTATACTTGATTGTTGTGAGTTTAAATGTTTCATACGTCGTACTATTCCTGTCGTAGTGGTAAGTGAACTATTTCAAAAGCATAATAAGTATGAAAAATTAGAATGCATTTTGCAGCGTTCCACAGAAATAAGGCTCAGTATAATGCCGAAAAATAAGATATTATAAAATGTTCAAGTTCACTTCCAAGTTCAAGTTCAAGGACTTAAAACACAATTGACAATTACACTAGTATACTTCCAAATACCACCACATATTATTTAATGTTTTCTACTCTGCTTAATTAATAAACAAATACAGGTACAACACAGGGTGCGGGTATACACAATTGTTTTGATGTGTGTGCATATTTATCATATACACATACTTACATACACAAGCATATGAAAATATTAAGATGTATCTAGTGCGATCATACTGCTAACAAAAATATTAACAAAACAAAGGCAATAACGTGTTGTATGCCGTATAGCGAATGCATTCTGTTCAGAACTGCATTCAAGAACTTGCCTAGATTCAATAGTGCGTGTTTATTCTTTTCGTTCATTAAGGCGTCAAAACTTATGCAATTACTGGTTCTTATATATTTGTTAGGTATTGTTGTTTTCGCTATTCGTTAAATACAGTTCATATAAAAAGATAATGATATTCGTCATCAGCTTCGCGAGCGTTACATTCAGTGCATAGTCTATTACAACGTTCTATGTTGGACCATCTGAGTTTTCCAATTGGACGTTGTTTGTTACACATTCTTAAATTAACAATGTTTTGGATATGGCGTTGAGGTAGGACATCAAGGTAATACTCGTGTTTACATGTATGTTCGGTTTTGCATATGCGATAATTGAGGCATTTGTTTGTTTCAAAGGTACTGCTATGTCAATTGTGCACAAACTGGTCTCTTAGGCATGTTTCTATCTTTAGTAAAAGTGATTCTCTACAGTACACATAATCCTGGTTTAACCACACATAACTTAAACCACATTCATAAAGAAAAGCTTTTACATGGCGCAGCCAGTTATATTCTCTCCCGTTTTGGGAATAGTCAAGATACATATATTTATATATCATATTTGATAGTTTTACATTATTGGATATTTAGCTGCAACAAAAACAAGTAATTGTTTATAATAGCTTTACATATTGGGTATCTACCAATGTCACAATAAAGCATAATATGTGGGGTACTACGTTTGACATGTAGTAGGTGTTTCATAAAATAAGTATGAACCTTTTCTAAAACATTAACATCTGAATAGCCCCACACTTCACATAAAATTGTTAAAATTGGTAAGATTGTAGAATCAAAATGTTTCAGTTGGTATTTAATTGTTAAGACAAAAATTGTAATCTTTTGATATATGCTAAATAATCATTTTCTAGCTTGTTCGACAATATGCTTTTAAGCTGTTGCGACATTTCTGTTTTTTTTTTTTAAAACAACACCGAGGTATTTAAATGTATCTTCAACTTCAATCTGGTGATGGTTAACTACAATATTTTGATTTCTACGGTATCGACCACTAAATACCATGACCTTAGTTTCATCAATTATTGTCTAATTTCTCTGTGTTTGAAAATACAACAGTATAATATGCGTATAGTATGGCAATTAATTTTAAAGACATATCTTGGTGTTCATCTGAGATGTCAACCCTTACATTATTATGCTTTACCAGGTAATGTTCTAAGTCGTTCAGGAAGAGAGAAAAATGAATCGGTGAGAGATTTTCACCCTGGCGCATGCATCGTCCACAAGCAAAACAATTCAATACTTATTGTTAGCAAAAAAACATGATTTTATGCCACTATACATATTTTGTATGATTCTTAGAACGTTTCAATCAATATTATATCGCATCAATTTACCCCAGAGACCCATTCTCCATTCAGAGTCAAAAGCGTTTGGAAAATCAACAAAACAACATAATAACTTCTTATTTCTGCATCTATTGCTTGATGCAATAAATGGCTTGCTGATCAAGATTGTTCCGCCCGGCCACCTCTTTAACCGCCTGGCCACCCCTGTTGACGTGTGACAAATAATGTCATGTGTTGATATCGACGGCTGTGCACAATCTCACACTTTGAAATTTAAATGACAACGTTTTAAGCCAATCAGAACGGTATTACCTCATTGGTGTAGGCGATTGGTTGAAATTGTTTACGAAGGCTTGGTTATCAATCATGTTTAGAAATATCAATGTATTGAACCACATTCGGTGTACGAACAAGTCAAATGCTGCACGCATACCACCCGGTTTGTTTAATGTTCTCTTTCATATAGGTGTAATTATCAATTTATTGCGTTCGCGTCTCACACGTCTGTAATGCAATTTATATTTGAATAAACTAATTAATCTATAATAGCATATTACTTGTGAACAATACGTACCAACTAACAATACAAATCATGGAAATCAAAGTTTGTGTCATACTTGTTTCGCTATTTATAGGAGTTAACTGTATTGAAAGAAACGTTCAGTTTGAAAAGGATACTGCTGTTTCGGGCTTCAAATGTTCAGCTACGGAACAAATTGAAGGTATAATTCTGACACAATCCATCGCGGTGTGCGCGAGCGTGTGTGCTAGAACCGACGGTTGTAAGTCGGTATTTTACACGCATTCTGAGTGCGTGAGATGCCGGTCTCGATACAGGAGGGCTGATGATGCTAGGCTGCTGCCGATGGCGGGAAGTGTCAGCTTCAGAACCGGTAAAGTAAAAGATGCGATGCTTTATATCTTTTGTATTGCGCGCTTTTGAGATCATCCGTCCACATTTGCTTTCTCTTACTGGATTTGTGTCTTTTATTTTGAGTATATGATAACAAAATTGTTCCGACACAATCCATCGCGTAAAAGGGTAATGCTAACATATTATATCAATATAATATTAAATAAAACTAGGTTATCCACTTGTCAATATTTATCGCATGTTTTCAACTGAATTGAGTTGAATTGCGAACGAGGAAGTCTTGAATAAAAACGTATGCTAAAACTTAGCAATACAACACAATAATTACGAAACAATTTGCTTGGTGACAAAGCAGTTACAATAATGTAAATACCGGAAGGATGCAAGTCCAGTAGTAATTGAATGGCGTGGATTGTGTCATTATATAGTATGTCTGTACAAGTTCTAATTAAATTCAATTTATTCAGCATCGGTTTATGTAAGTCTAGCAAAACTGAATTTTTTTATTTATATATGCTTGTAATTTGTAAAATAAAAACAATAAACTAATCCTGGATTAAATATTTTTTCATATCAACTCGTCTTTTATAACGTTTAATTAACTGTTCTATGTAAATGATTTTCATCCTCCAATTTTTCTATACAAATTAATAAGTTAAATCATTTTTAAAATAAAATGTTTGTGTAAGTCTAGCAAAAAACTTATATTATATTTGATTATTTTACTATTTGTAAAAAAATCATTTTTTGTACAATTAAATATTTATATTTACGTATGTTTGTATAATAACCTTTACGCGACCAATCTGATACTGAGATACGTTTTCGTACTTACGTTGACATTATGATAAGTATTACTATTTGTTAATGACAAAAACTGTAAGGTTTACGTCAGAAGAACAGTATGTCTTTCTGTCTATATATTATATATTATTCAGTTGTTCGATGTAATCCTGGATGGCTGTCGCTCCAGGACTCGTGTTATATGACAAATATGTCAACACCGACGTTTTATCAAGCGATGGTAAATTCGGTTACGTTTCTTCCTTCGTAAAAGTAAAGTTAAGAGATTTTTTTCCATTATTTTGTAGGCATGCAAAAAACAGATAATGTTTTATAATAAATCAAAGTATAAATGCATTTTCAAATAAAAATACTTTACATTCATCTTGGAACTGTTGCCACAATCTAACCATCTTCGTATTTTATTTAATAATTATGTAAATGTGTTTTGGTGCAGGCTAATTGCTCGAGTCTTGGTGCGCATGTCCTAATTGTTGATCGGAAAGAGGAAAGATATGTCGCTTGGAACGTTCTGCCAGGTAAATGTCTTTGGTAGTATTTTGATCGTTTAAATTCTCCAAATATACATACATAATTACAGCCTTACGAATATTTAAGACAACTCCATTGCTATACATATTAAAGATGTACTTGGTTGTGTACGTATGTGGAGATTGTAAATGATTGAATTATGATAACATGTGTTTATATTGTCTACAAACGTAATAACCCATTGTCAATATCTATTTATGTGTATTTATATTCACTTACATCCCACACTATTAATTTGTCATTTAGGATATTGTAGTTACATGTTTTTTTTTGTTTACACCTTATCTGCAGAACTTCCAACTGACAGAAGAAAGACATAGAGCATGAGCCTTGAGTTGTTTTCTAAATTCCGTTAAATGACCCTTTACAGTCCTATTGTTAAGCATATCGTTTGCCTAAAGTAGCTTGTATGTTTGTAATGTATTATATTGCTTTCATGTTGTCTATGAAAAGCTAAATAAATAATGTTTAAACCAATATCTTTTTAAAGGCGATGGTTTACATTTCAGAAACGGTCTCATATGCAGCATGGGTTTGGAATGGCATACACAGGAAAGACGGAGGATGGATCTCGTCCTTTGACGTTAACACATGGGTCACGTATTTTGATTGGGCGGGGGGTGAGCCGAATAATCCAAACGAACATTGCTGTGTTGTGGAGGGTGGAGGTTACAGAGATGTTCCGTGTCTGACGCAGGCATATGCTGTCTGTGAAATAGACATGTAGTTTACATTGTAAACGAGATTCAGGGTGCAGGATCAACGGGGTTCACATGGAGTTTACACACGAGCTGGACAGAATGTTAACACTTTATTTTTTTTAATATCTTAACGTTTAAATGTGAACCCCTCAAGGTAACGTGATCCTGCACCCTGAGATTGCATAGTCATCCAGAAAGCTTTACATGTACTTTATTAAGGGCTTGTTAACTGAAAGCTGATACGTGCTTACTTTATTGAGAGCCTGTTAACTGAAAACTGATAAGTGCATACTTTATTGAGGGCCTGTTAACTGAAAGCTGATAAATACATGCTTTATTTAGGGCCTGTTCACTAAAAGCTGATAAGTGCTTACTTCATTGAGGGCCAGTTAACTGATACTCTCAGCAGTCGTTATTACGGATGTCATAGCGTTTATATCGTTGATTTCCTGAAAGACGAACATAGATCGCACCGTCTTCATGTTTCCTACAATGATGTGATCACATATACTATTTAAATAGAAGAATTGCCGAATGGTATGCCCAGAGGAAAAGCTGAAGGCGCGCATGGCTCTTTTTGTTTTGACTATGCAATTAATTAATTGATGTGATTTTGTGTGTTTTTTTTCTTTGTGAACATTTAATTTTCGTGTTGCGTATACAATTAATGATGTTATGTGTTTTTTTTTTGTTATTTTAATATTGCGTATACAATTAATGATGTGATGTGTTGTTTTTTTGTAAATGTAATATTGCGTATTGAATTTGAATATTTATTCAATCACAAGATGACTACAGCAATGACATAACTATACTCAATTACGCCGTCACCATGGTGTGACGGCCAAAGATGTGCATCACCGATACTGGTCGAAGATTGAGTTGTTATCGAAATAGAATCAAGTTAAAATGTTTAATATTTTAAATTGCTACAGCGTTCAAATGTTTCATAGATTTTATTTTCAAAACATGTTCATCAACATTAAATGGGATATGTATACGCTTGTTTTTAACATAAATACTAATATATTTCTAACCAGCATTATTTCATTGAATCTTATTAATCTGTCTTTTATTTTGAACAAATTATAAGCCGTCAACATATTTCCTGCTGTTGTTTTCGTTTTTCAAAGCATGTAAATTGTTTTCGTATCAAATATGTTAATAACACTAAGGTATTACGATAAGGCTGAAGTGCATGGTTGAACAATTAATCTACGCGCGTAAAGTGTTGTCTCAGATAAGCATGTTCAGTCCGCACATGCTAATCAAGGACGACACGTTCCGCATAAAGTGGATTTTTGCTAAGAAGAGACTTTCTTTAAACGAAAAATATCATAAAAGCGGAAAGTGCCGTCCATAGGGGCGATACTTTACGCACTTGCATGCAATCCCGTTTTCATGGATGAATTAGTTTTGTTTTCTTTTTGTCGCATAAGTTGCTGTTTGATTGATGTCGGAGATCAAGAGAACCATGGTTCAAATCCCACTGGGAACAAGTTTGTTTCTCTTTTAAAGCTTTCTACTTGACTATCATTGCAAGGTATCGAATGTCAGAACGCTCCCCTTTGAGGCTAGATAACAGGCGATTATGTTTCCGCGGACAACCAAAGTGGACCAATGGCACGATGATAAATAATTAACTTTAAATTCTTGCAGTAGTAGTTGGTGATGATTATTGGAAATGACTGTTCCACATCGATGATACAGATGTATGCAGATACAGTGTGCATCTTAATTACATCTCTTTAGTAAGATGGTTTTAAAACTAATGGATTACTAAATAATAAATTGAACTATTGGTCCGTTTCAAGTATTTCCCTTTTAAATGAGCAGTGTGTGCCACAATGTTGACATGTATTATGTTATATGGCACTATGGCATCGTGTTAAATTTCAACATGTTTGATAGAATTTCATTGGAACTAATTTGTCTTCCTTTTAAAACGTGTAATTGGTACACAATTATGTAAGTCCTCTTGTATCTGACATGTCAATTCCACGCGTTCGTTCGCCCGTCTAGATAGACGATTAAAAAGCATATGGAAATAAAGCGTTGTAGACGCATGAATGGCTCGTTTGATTGATGTTGAAGATTAGTTGTTGTTTACCGTGTTCATTCACCATTCAAACACAATCGGGATACATCGACTATCTCCGTATTGCTCCGCAAGATAGGCAACAAATCGTCTGCTGATCCAGAGTGCATACCCACCGTTCATACATTCTATACATAGATGGTGACGTCACTAAGACCGGTGTGACACAATGGGAGATCTCCGGTTGCATTCCAATAACAGGGCGTGTTTGCAATATATTTTTAAGAATTCCGGGTTCTCCATAAAAAGGACTCAAAATATTGTTCCATATAAGCAATAGATATGTTTTGAACTCACCTATATTTTTGCGCGCGTTTATAAATAAACAAACCATTTAAATATGTCAGACCAGCAAGGACAGGTCGCACTAAAGTCAGAAGAAAACAATATGGTCATGGTTGCCAAAAGAGCTCAACTGAGTACTTACACAGATGAAGACCATACCGATGTAAATGGTTCGAGAATTAGGATATAATTAGAATTTGAATCAGTATGACATGGCTTGTCGAAAAGGCGTCAATGGGTATGGTAAATCTAATTACAAATCTGGAAAGTGAAGAAATAACAAAGACTAGTTTCACGAAGGGTTGAAATATGCCCTGTTACAGAAATTTTTGAAATTACTTTTATGTTAAATTTCAATATAATAAAGTTAGGAAAACGATAGTATTGTTATCAATATTGCTTTATTATCGTTGCAATGGCAAAACTTCTTGTCGACGGATCAGTACATAATAAGAGCGAAGAACAAGCTAAATACTTGTAATGTAAAATAGTAAAAAAGCACTTATTCTTCGGCGTACATTCTGGTGTTCTGGTTCATTTTGTTTATTTCTTATCAAAAGCAATTTTATCGTTAAAAAACTGTGCAAGATAAGTCATGATTCGATGAAAATTGATATATGTATCATATAAAATGTCCATTTGTATATATAATTCAGAATCATAGAGCTATTACTCCAGTGATTTAAGCAACAATGCATATCGATTTGACTGTTTTATGTTCATACCTCAACATGACTTCCTAGCGACCGGTTAACACATGTGAAAAATGGCTTTCGGAGTGAAATATACTGTTCATTGGCCGCTAACGGCAGGTGACCGTTATACTCAGGTGAAATAAAGACAGATTTCGTCATAATCATCTAGACTTACCGCTTACGTCATGTGACCGCTATACTCAGGTGACCTCTTAATCAAGTTAACTGTATAAAAACACACACTGATTGTTCGTGCTTTATTATTTCATTAAACTCGTTATATACACATTTATTCGACTTTAATCATGCGTGGTAATGATTTATAAAATCATTTAAATGGTCCAAAAATAAGTTATAATCTCCTCAAAGTAATTGACGTATTGGAGTCTGTCACTTGTGGTGGCAGTCGTTACTGAGGAACACAAGGTGAATAACCGGTACATAAGTTTCAGATTCCACTCGCGGTGGCAGTCGCAACAAAAGAAAGACGAAAGCTAAATTACCGCTATAAAACGTATTTAATTTGTAATGGAATACGTTTCGGATCAACACAACGGGGAAATAACCGCGATGACATTTCGATGCCACTCATTGCGACAGTCGTAACTAAAGAACAACAAGAGGGGAACAACCACTACAAAAAAATGTGAGATTTTATTCTTGATAGCAGTATTGTTTTGAAAACGCCAATCGTAGAAACTAACATACAGTGCATTTGAAATGTGCATATTTTAATCTTAACCACTCTAGATGTACAACAGGCGCGTATTTTGCCACTGACAAACAAAGAAGACGTATGAATTCACCAGAGTTGGCGCGTTTGTGATTCTGACGCAGGCGTATTAATGTTGCATGATAAAGACATTTTTGGGGTATGATGATATGTCCCTACAAAACATTTAAACGAACATTCTTAATCTGCCTGAATGCATGCGTGAGATCGTTTGTGATTGTGTTTCGAAATTGAAAAGTGATTGATGACATAATCAGAAATCAAAACAATAGTCCTTCTACATATCTTGTTATAAAGCTCAAAGGTTTTATGTAAGTTCTCACAGTGGTATATTAGCGTCATTCCTAAATATGTTATTTTACAATATTAAAACTGATTTATTTTTTTCTTTGATCTTGTAGTTTGATATGTTGGAGGAACTGCAATTTTACTATTATTAGAAGCTGATTTATACATAAAATACATTATAGTATTATACGTGAAATATGTTATAAGTCATGGTAACTATATATCATAATCATCAAATGTTTTTTTGTATGAATCCAAAAAACTTACAAAATATGTTTAACTATTTCGTGAAACAGTCGATAAACAAAAACATGCCTTGAAAAATGGTCAATGTTCTTCGAGGTTACGAAATCAGTAGTGGACATTACCATAGTTAATATTTACATATTTAGATGAAGTTGTATGGACTTAGCTGCCAAAATTATTAGATAAACAATGCGTTCTCATTTGAATCACTTAGGTTACATCCTTGCGCATGCGTATTGATTTCAGCTGATAAGAGTCCGCTGAGCAGCATGTTTCCAGTGTTGAACCACAAATGTGTGTGCATTGTCTAATAATGAAGGTCTTAAGTTGCGCATGTAAAATTGTTCAGAACACCGATGTGACTGGCCATCATGCAAGTGTTGTTCGTCTATCGTATTGTGACTTGAATTGTAAACAAGAAAACATGCAATACGTGTAACAATTACATTTGGCATTCATTGAGAAAATGAGATTTGAAAATTGACATTTAAGCATAAAGATAATAAAGTTTTAAATTCAGATAAATTGTAACGCAATCCTGCCCAAAATATCAGTTACATAGAAATCGCTCCCTTACCGCGTCTGTAGACATGAAAATGCTTTAATTAATTCAGCGTTGAAACAGTTTGTATGGTGATTTAATACATTCAAATATGTTGCAATCGTTCATGGTCGAAAAACACGGCTCGTGTAAGACATTACAGCGGAAACATTTTGATGCATCATTTATCGACCCAATCTAACTCGTTAAAATTAATCTAAAAGCAATATATTTAGTGCAAAGAGCGATTAAAAACCTTGTTACATCTAATAAATGTTTTATTATTTTTGCTTTCATATCTGCTAAGTTATCTCACGAGAATAAATACGCTTCATAGTAGCTTCTCCGGCAGTTGTTTTTAGGGAGAAAAAGTTAGAAAAATAAAACAAGCCTGTAGATGTTAGATGTTAGACAAGGCATTGAAGCGTAACGCCAATTTAGTGCTAAAAGCATTATGAAATATGTAATAGAAGTAACAGCAATTGATTTAAATAATTGTTTTTTATCAAAGCGCTGATTCGCTGCAGTGGATCGATATTTAGAAATACATGTATAAATTTAATGTGTTCAAACGTTCATATTGTAAATGATATAGGTACGATAATGTAAGTCCACAACAAACTGGTAAGTTGTTCGAACCCAAATATGAGAAGCGAGCGATCGAAATAAACATATGTTTATTCAATTTTCAATATCATCAAAGGCAGGATAAAATAATTATGATGTCTCTATTAACTAAAAATTGTCTGCCAAATATATGCAAAGCTCTATATTGCCAATCATGAACTCTATGACAACCAACAAGACCGATGTGTGTTCTTGACTTGTGTCAATGTGTATGTTCTACTGTCAGTCATTGATGACATAAAGGCAAGCTAATTTTTACCAGTTCTGTCATTTTGTCAGTTTGATTGGCCTAAGGTAGGATTTTTTAGTACAAGATGTTTCTATATATTTCTTGCACAATTTGTCACATCTCAATGATCAACACCAAAACATTATTAAAGCAATTTCTTGGAAGGTTATACAGAACAAAACAGTATTGAGAATACACAAGCAATAAGGCTGACGTTTAAGCGAGATTCACTTAAGATTTAACTCATGTCCAATGTCTATGCAACGAAGCGCTACGAATCCCATCGCTGTTATTTGCAATTTAAAAAGACGGTGTGAATATTAACGTGACTTCAATGCAAAACTGAATTTAGCAGAATCCTTTGGGTTACGAGAGAATTGTCTGGTATTCTAAATGTTTAATTTATGTAAGCAATCAATTGGTAGTTGTTCGACCAAAACAGTAAACCGGCATAGTCATACAATGAACATTAAATATTAATATACAAAAAGTGAAACTTCAGCTGCATCAGCAGGAGAGGAAATCGTTATTTTACTTTGGTTTGGTTAGCATGCAGAGTTCTTGTTCAGTTCATGGAATTATTAGTATTATTACACATTTAAGATGATTAAAGATTTGTATATGATAATGGTAAATTTATATAAGTTGGAGTAATGGGGAGACTATATAAATTAATATGTGGTGATAGAGGAAAGGTAATTAGGAAATACATGTGTATTGTGTTTGAGTTGTATCCCCTGCACCACAGGGAGTGCACCGTATTTCAAAACTTTTTCAGCCAAGGAAAATGGAAATTATATACATATAATTTATTTATAAGACTGGACTATACGTTTCCAGGGTATGACACATGTAGAGGGTGTCGTAGTACAATAAAGTGTTGTATTGACGGTAACTATCAATAGATACGTATTTATTATATGGCAATGAGTGTAGTATTACACAAATTGTGGATTATAAGTGATATAATATAGAACATTACATATTAATAGAACTTTCTCTTACGTGGAATCTGTATAACATGTAGAATGGTTTAAAATAATGTCAAATGGACTATTGTTGTCTAATTTTAAGATTTTGTTCAGGATAATATTTGTAGATTTATAGACGAACCTGGACGACATGTTCTAGGTTAAATATTTGCACCGGTTCATAACCGAATTTAAAATAGTCTATAGTTAGGGTATTAACAATTTTCAAAGAATAGAATTGAACCTTTCGCAACATTTATTACAACAATGCTGCACCATATGACTGGTATCAGCCCAGATATGTACCAGCGCAAAATGTATGAATAGTTGGAGGGGGGTAGACTGCTCCTCCCCACCCCATGGCAAGATCTTGTCACTTCTCAGAAAGTCCAGCAGATATTTGGACAGCGTATAGAAGACCGGGTCTCTCGCCACTGCCATTGGGTCTAAAACGAGGTAACGATGTGCGACTATTGCATCGGAGTGCCATGCGGCTCGAAGTCCCTTTGCACTGAAATTGTGTTTGTTTGCAGTGTAGCAGAGGGGGACAGCCTTTAAGGGCTCTGGACACCTGCGACATGCAGGGTTCAGTCCGAGGGCATACTTACCCTCGCCACCGGGTCAGAGTGTGGTTTCCATCCTCAGACGCGTACTGGCTCTGTAAAGTACAATACTTACTGAGTATTTTTCACGCCGTCTGAGGGCTTTCATGTGTCTGCCAAAAGTATGTCAAAGAGCTGAGATATTTCCGGTCCGTAAGTTCCACTCTCTTAGCACATGTCTTCTGGGCAGTTCGTAGATCTCAGTAGGTGCCAGGGACTCCNCCCCCCCCCCCTCCCGCTGGTGATCCTCCTTGGCCTGTGTGCTCATGCCCACTTATGGCGAATGGGAAAATTTCGACTGGGGAATAAAAGGGACTTCTTTACATTTTTTTGTTCAATGTCATTGTATGTATTTACTAACACCGCTATAACATTTGCTATATTCTAAATAAGCATACTGGAAGGAAAAAACAAACGTACACTAAATAAGTGTGCGTGTATCAGAGAATTCTTGTGGTAGAAACAAATACTATACCAATACACAACGGTCGAATTAGGAATACATTGTCACGATTTGTGACCGGTATCTTGTTTTGATTTTGACCGATTTTTCGGAGTTTAACGCAGATACACGAAAAACGTACAGAGTAATTGTCATTGTCATGAAACGAGGCGAAGTTAAACGAATTTCGTGACAGTTCGTACACCTTAAACACTTCACAGCAGATAACCTGTAACAGCTGTAACATACTTGGACGCTTTGTGAGACATGAATACATAGATAACGCACCTCAATTAGTTCATGATGACAAACAATGCATTTGCATTATAAATTAAGAAAACCAACATAACAATCAAACGGGGTTCACACGAAAAACACTTAGTATTAAACAAGTTTAATGATTTTGAAATGCTTTATCAATATCATTATGGTACGATCATGATTAAAAAAAATAAACTGCTGCCACTGAAAGTGCCGAAAGTCCCGAAGTATTGTTTTAACCTTTAAGTATGACCTTGACCTTCAAATTTGCGGAAAAAGACCAATTTTATTAATTTATTTGAAAAAATAATCTTAATATCTTCAATTACTACATGAATGGTCAATGCAATCAATGTTATACTTAATATTATGCTATGCAAAAGAAATTTAAACAAAGGGCACTAACTCCGCACTTCCTCTCAAAGTTGTCTATTATTATATAAAGTTTTATTTTACTCCATTTAATACGTTTTAATACTAATCTACACTCTAAACCTACACTATGTAATTTGGATCTCCACAAGAAAAATACAAACAAAATACAAAAAAAAAAGAAGAAACCTGCATTAACTCAAATTCGAATTCAAAGAATCCGATGTTAAATGGGCATAACGACGGTGAATACAGTAGTATATTGTTTTAAATAAGATTATATTTTAATAAGTAATTAATCACTAGACAAGAGAACAATTATAGACATTCTAAAATACATTACGTAAAGCTTTTGTAACATCATATATACGCGATAGTTACATTCTGTCCAGCCCGTGTGTAAACCCCTGAAAACTCCGTTGATCCAGCACTCTGATTAGTTAAGGACATGGGCGGCGATACAATTCAATTATCGTATTGAATGGATTGTTAGTAAAACTCACCAGGCAAAACTGAGATTGGGTTAAAACCGGTGTCTAGACGCTAGATACAACGTGTGTGCCAATCGATAAGAAACAAATGGAACTGACATCGCGGAATAGGCGTCATTTACAAAAAAACAGCTTGAGGAGAACATTTAATCTGATTGTTTTATCGAAAAATAAACGTATAACAGAAGAATATATATGCACGCGGAAAAACAATGCCGAAAATTAGACGAATAAACAAAAAGATTTGACGAATGTTGAAATTAAATGTAGGACGATTTGTTCCATTGTAGATTCCGAATTCAGATTCCAAATATATGACTTGCTGTTTCTGCATGGAACCACCTAATTATAGCTTATACCAGACATAAATTGCAAACCAATGCTCAAGTTCACGTTCTAGATCATGAAGCGTATGTCTTATTTTCGTACACAGGAATGGTGAAGAACAATCCTTGTTTATATCGTTGAAAGGACGTAGAACGAACCAAAAAGTGCCTCGTATAAATTATCTTGATGAGAGATCATCACGTTTTCTAAATGTTCTCATTATGTCCTAAACTGTAGTTAGGACGTGTTAAAAACGTGACAAACTACATGTCGGTATCTCGTTTGTATGAAACATAAGCGAAATTATACATTGAAGGTCTATTACGTGAGTTGGTGACTGCACATTATTGAATGTGTGCGGTTATGAGTTCTTAAACTGTTTGTTTCATTACGCGAGTTGTTTCACATATAAAATACCATGGCCTTTGATACCAATCAACATACTTTTTCCGTATGTATTATTTAAGAATATTACTACTGAGTCGTTGCACATAATTCCCACAACTTTATATGTGTTTTATAAATAAATCAAGATTTCGATACTGCGATGGCACACAATTTCACTCTAAATGTGGACAAATAGTCCAAGATCGCATCACACATGACGGGCATTTATTAAATGTCTAGGTACGATCTTTTAATTTTCATTAAAATGCTGAAGATGCTGTGGTTGTTCGCTATTTTGTTACATTGGAGTACAACCCACTCTTGAAAATTCAATGTTTAAAGC
Source organism: Dreissena rostriformis (assembly GCA_007657795.1). Taxonomy (NCBI): domain Eukaryota; kingdom Metazoa; phylum Mollusca; class Bivalvia; order Myida; family Dreissenidae; genus Dreissena; species Dreissena rostriformis. The sequence continues at coordinate 177,978 of VMBQ01001076.1, read as the reverse complement.
AAATTTACAAATATTTAAACTAAGAAAAACATAACTGAGAAATTCTAAAGCAATCATTCTACGTAAAATAACCGTCGATAGCACAAACTACACGTGAGATGTTTGATTAAAACAAGATAATCTCAAACAAATCGAGCATTTATTTAGCTAACGCATCAGGGAGTCCTTTACTAACTGTGTCCATATGCGTTATTGTATTAAGTCAAAATGTACACATAAACAGGCCTTAATAAAACCGGTTGCACATAATGAAATGTTTTACGTTTTTAATAGATACTTGAAACTTGAAGCTAAATAAATTCATCTAGTTTTTTTTTACGTTTTTATCTCCCAGTGACAATGTAACTTAAATTGAATTTTGCAGATGCGAAAACAATCTTTATTATTATTCCAAGACTATGTTTAAGCTTTGCATTCATTTATTTTTCTTTATAAAAGGTTATCTTAAAATATATTGCACACAGCATATAAACACCAGGTAATGTTTTGTTTGAAACTTTGATGATTAATTGTAAAATATCCGAGCCTTTTTCTTTATAATGTGTTATGTATTTTAACTACATGGAAGAAACATAATTATGATGTCAAAAAAACACGCAAAATGGAGACTTAATCTTAATTATTTTACTATATGGAGCAATTTAACATTATTTATTTATTAATATTTATCGGTTTTATATGGAAGCATAAACCTGCCCTTTTGATTTGTGAGTTATGACTTTTGACTTGTGTCTTTTGACTTGTGACTTTTAACTTTGGACTTGCGACTTGTGACATAATTCGGCGCGTTTTCGAATGAAATATGGCAGACAAAAACGCTTGATATTCTAGAACATTTTTCTTATTAAATTAAGGTACTTTCTAACATAGTCTCTTCTAAAATCATATCTTATCATCTTGGTGAGCTGCGACTGAAAGGCTGCTGAGCATCTATCTCGTATTGTCGACTGTGTGGTCTTATTCAAAATGTAAGTGTCATGCAAAGCCCTATCACGTGTAGATTCTCTTAAAATTTATTATTTCAACGACGATTGTGAAAGCTGTCATTATTCTCTATATTAATATACCATTTGATACATTCGAGGGTCGATGGATTTTTCAATATATATTCCCATTAATTATGTTGCGAATAGTGTCGCCCAAAAACAAAGATCGGGGTAGCAGAGTGACTGAGTGGTTTACACATTTTACTTGTAATTGGAGGATTCGCTGGTAGTCCGGTTTGAAACTCTGCTAGGTTTGGGCTAGCTGGTTTTTCACGTGTCAAGAAACTTAACACCTATCATGTAAGATGTATAAGAGAGTGTCAATAAGCCCCAACCTTTCTGCACTATTAGTCTTAAATGTATTCTGGTATATATTATCCAAAGCAAGCCCTTGACATGAGTGTTCAAGTTTGAAACACACAAAAATCATCAACATTTCATTTAAAATATTCATTTACACTATGCAAGAACATATAATGCCAGAAACCATCTTGTAATTTTCATACATTATCCTGACTGTTCACACTATTTTCATGTTTTATTTTTATTTTTACAGATATCGACTCGTAACGGGCTCATAATTTTGGCGCTTTTTGACGTGGTGATATGTGTTGTACCAACTTATTTGCCAAAGAAAACTTTGAATCAGAGATCTGAACTTATTATTGAATATTTCAAACTCGGTTTCAAATACACCGAGATTCTATGATTTGTATTAAACAGACATGGGATTATGTTGTCAATGCGGTAGTTATATAGAATCATAAAGAAGTTTAACCTGAAACGTCTGGTATTACAGACCTACCTGACATTTGATACATGTATTGATACCATTCAAAAATAGTTGAACACTTGTGAACAAACTCTGGGTTATAGATCTATGTGGCAACGGCTTCGAGTTAATCATAATATGAAGACAACTCATCAGGAAGTTATGGAAGTAATGAAGCTTTTAGATCCTGAAGGCACTCACCTGAGAACAGCCCATCGTTTCAAGAGGCGAGTTTATTGTGCGAAAGGCCCCAACTATGTCCAGCATTTTGATGGCTACGACAAGTTAATACCCTTTGGATTTTGTATCCATGGTGCTATTGATGGTTTTAGTAGAAAACTAATCTGGCTAGAGGTATCAGTTACAAACAATAATCCAAAACTCATTTTGAAGTATTTTTTTAGATTCCCTGAAGTCAATTGAAAAGGCACCTCGTATTATACGTTGTGATGCTGGAACAGAAAACTCTGATGTATGCCTTTTACAACAGCTCTATCGGTCCAATGCATCTGACGCTTTCGCAAAACACAGAAGTGGTATTATTGGTAAAAGTACATCCAATCAGCGAATTGAACGTTGGTGGGGCTCTTTACGACAACAAGGTTTACAGTGGTGGCTAAGCTTCTTTAAAGACTTGCGTGATTCTGGACGATATGATGAACTCGACCCAATCCATTCTGTTGATATGAAATTTTGCTTCATGGATCCAATTGCTCAAAATTGGAATACTCACACAATTAGACCCCAAAAGAATAACGAGCTCAATTATGGAAAACCTGACGTAATGTTCTATTTACCAGAACTATTTGATAGCCAAGATTTCGGCACAAATGTTGATATACAAGACGTAATTTGCTGTCAGCGAATGTACTCCATTCCGAAGAACACAAATAAAGACTTTAAAGAATTGGCTCAACTCCTGAAACCGGATTTGCAAANAGTCTGGATTGGGTCAACGTAAAGTGTGGATTGGGTCAGGGTTAAGTCTGGATTGGGTCAATATTTAGTCTTGATCTGGTAAAGGTAAAGTCTGGATTGGGTCAAGTCAAGGTTAAGTCTGGATTGGGTCATGGTTAAGCCTGAATTGGGTCCAGGTTAAGACTGAATTGAGTCAAGGTTAAGTCCGGATTGGGTCAAGGTCAAAGTGAGGTCTAATTTTATAATTTACTGTAAATCAATGCCAAACAAACTTTAAAGTGTGGAAGTTAGCAGTTTGGTGCATGATTTGTCAGGATATACATGCAGACAAATAGGACAGCCATTATCGAAAGAAATATGTCTCCTGTTTACTGTTGCAGATAGCCTAACTCTAGAAAATATAAACTAAACGTGGCACAGCAAATGGCACAATAAAAGTTATCAACAAAGCTCATTAAAACAAACAAAATGAAAACAATGTGCACCAAACTTTGAACTTAAAAGTACCGGTACTAACACACATGGAATAAATGAAACATTCTTTGTTAGAATTAATTCATAGAACTACATAAATGAACAAAAAAAACACACAAAATGCTAGAGCAGGTTTTATGATCAATAATAAAAACAAATATAATTCAAAGAATCAGTCAAAACTTTAAACAAGAGATCCCAGAGGGCCCTGGGCCGCTCACCTGAATAATAGGCAATCTTATAGTTATAGTTTCACTGGCAGGCTTCTTGGACTTTGAACGTCTTTAGAAGATTTGTTAAGATGTTACTATATACATATACACTGCAGATACAGGAAACAAATGTTCTGACCAAATTTTATGAAGATTGGTTGGGCCAAAAATTGTGTTTTCTATAGTGTTCATATTTCATATGTTTTCACTTTATAAATATAGAGCAAAGTACCCCACCCTTGGCGGTCATGTTTTTCCACTGACCACGACCATTTTCGAATTTGTCCGAGATATCCATTAAAACAAATGTTTTTACAAAATTTCATGATGATTGGGCAAAACATGTGACTTCTAGAGTGTTCACAAGCTTTTTTCATTTTAGAACTATAAGGAGAATGACCCCCCCCCCTCCAGCAGCCATGTTCCTAAACGGATCAAAACCATTTTCAAACTCAACGGACTTTTCCAGGAAACAAATAATCTGACCAAATTTCTTGAAGATTGGGCAAACAATGTGTCTTCTAGACTGTTCACAAATGTTCACAATATACATATAGAGGAAACTGCCCCAGCCCAGGTGGCCTTGGTTTTCCACTGATCAGGACCATTTTCGAACTCATCCTAGGTATCCATAAAATCGATGTTTTTACCAAATTGCATGATTGGGCAAAAAATGTGACTTCTAGAGTGTTCACAAACTTTTTTTAACTAAATAAATATAAGGAAAATAACCCCTCCGCCATTTGGCAGCCATGCTTTTTTTCCGATCCGTACCATTTTCAGACACATACAATGGATCATTGAAACAAACATTTTGACAAATTTACATTAAGATTGGGCATCAAATGTGACCTGAAGTGTTGACGACGGACGACGGACGACGCACGACGGACACAGGTCTATCACATAAGCTCACCATGAGCACTAAAGTGCTCGGGTGAGCTAAAAAGTCAAAGAAAATTGCACAACAGAAACTTAGATAATAACTCATAAAATAACTGACTGTACATGAAATGGAATAAATAAATGATAATCATTTAATAAGAAAAATGTTCTAGAATATAAAGCGTTTTTGTCTGCCATATTTCATTAAAAAAACGCGCCGAATTATGTCACAAGTCCAAAGTCACAAGTCAAAAGTCACAAGTCAAAAGTCATAACTCACAAATCAAAAGGGCAGGTTTATGCTTCCATAGTTTTATGTTGTATTGATCATTAAACTGTTCATGTAATGTATGCTTTAACTATTATAAAAGTGTGTTGTTGAAACTGTGAGTTTTACGTTTCCAGTATTTAAGTAGGTCAATGTAACATCCGGGCTTCTTTAATGGGACTAAATGTTCGTGTTCTGTATGTTGTTTTGATTCCGTGATAACAAATCGAAACTCCTCACTTTCCAAGGACTGGGGTTTTGCGACGAAACATATGGTGCTTAAGGTATTATAAACTGAGATAAATACCTTAGATTGTAATTATTCATTTTAATTTTGTAAAGTTGAATAAATACCGAAACATGATCCATCAAAGACAATATCATAAATATCAATAAAGATAATATGTGTGTAGGAAAATGATTTAAAATTAAGGTTGCCAGCATAACATAAAAGCGCTGTTGAATTTTACTTGTTGTCCTCTTTTTGTAGCTGATTATACATCCAGACTGTATACAAATTAGAACGCAATTTGTAGCCACACGGTTTATCTGAAGCACGCCAAATTGCCGTGGACTTTGTGTCAGCTGGTGTGCCGATGCCAAAATTAGCCTTGCAAAGTCAGGAGCAACATTTACCATTTAGGCTTTTGTATTAAGCACAATTAAAGAGACGAGCTTAAATTCTATGTTTATAATCGTTACATACATGACTCACAATAAAATTCTGATTCAAACCTGTTTTGCCGTGTTTTACTGTGATTTGCTTTATTTGCTGTGATGCTTAACTGCTCGCTAAGGAATTAACGTAAGTAATTGATGTCGATTTTAATGTCAATGGTTTGAGTACAGACATCTGCAAGCCATCGACCACAAGAAAAATGTCTTGTAATCGACTTCCGACCCCGTAAATTGACCTAGTGAGATTGCTAATTAATAATCCTTTCTGGATTAACTTGATACGATCAACATCTTGCGACGATGTGTTATTCGCACAGCCAAGCTTTGTTCTTCTTAGTCAAGATCTCAGGTAGAAGTCCAATGTCAAAACCGTGGTCTGTTTTTGAGGTTTTAATAACTTGGACGAGCTGTTATCCATTAAAGATGATGATCGAATAGGTTTTGTGTATTCCTATCTACCTTTTACAGATATGAAACCGTTTGTTCTTCTCACGTTCCAAGTCATCGTTAGACGATTGCACTAACATTGTATCGTCCAAAACACTGAAGTTTGGTCAAATTTGTCGTTGAAACATCGATTATTTAAAAAGTACATTCCAACCTTTAATACGTCAGATCACTTGTTATCTGTTCGTCAATTTGGGACTGTTCGTGTTGGGGTTATCGCTGTTCTATTTGAGGAAGCTATTTATTCTGGCCACACACGAAAGAAACTTAAACGTCTGCGTGTCCTGCAAAGAAGTTTGAAAGAAAGAAAAATGAACATCTGTAAGTTCAATCTTTATATTCATATCAGCTATTTTGAAATGAGTTTCTTAACTGCGTTCTTTTTTTTTTCGACAAACGGCCTTTATATTTTAATGAATTTAATTCGGCAGTTATTTTTTATGAATGTTTTTTAATACTATCAATCGTACATAACGTGTTTTTATAATGTTATTCCAGGTGTCTGTATCGCCCTGGCAGCTCTCTGTTTGGTTGGTGTATCAGGTAATGCAAAGTAAAAGCATTTCACTGCACATATGTATTCCACGTTATATATTAAAACATGAAAAGTGTAATTAAACTGCCGAAATTCATTGTAACTTTGATTGATGATATTTATTTATTTCAGAAGGTCTTGAGTGTTTTAATTGCCAAAACATTGCTGACCCCACTGATTGCACAAACACTACCCAGTGTTCCAGCGGTCAGGTTTGCGTACATGTTATTATATTTTATTTAAGAAATAATCGACGGGTAACCGTTGGTTATTTCGATTCTACGACACTTCCACCACGAAAATATGTTTCAATAACATCCGAAATATAGTGTCCGAATTATATGCTACTTAATCAAAATAATAACTAGATCCCTTAACACAGCTTAAATGTGCCTTTTCTTCTTGTTAAAACTTTTTTTATATACAGAAAAATTAACTTAACTTTTCTTCAAGTGCGTTAGTTCGGTTTAAAGTACTTCAAGAAGTAAAGATTGTGTAAGTTTATTCGATAAAATGTATTCTAATGAAAGAATGTGCGAGGGAAACAACCGTTGGTATATCGGGGTAATCACCCACGGTAAGCTCTCTTCTCATTCTTATGTGCATGCGTTGGTTATTGCTGTACGACTGTGGTAGAATATATAGTAATATACAAAGTAATCCGTTACTTTCATATGATTGTGTTGCTATGTAATGATTATACAAATGGCCACATTAATTAAGACATAAACGACTATCCCATTGAAACAAAGAATATATCTCCTGGTTACGTTTATGGAGTTTCTTCAATATCCCATATTTAACATATTTAACCCATTTATGCCGAGTGGACTCTCCCATCCTTCTTAATTGGATCAATTCATTTCCAAGATTGTGGATGTCTGGTATATTTATTTCTATTATTAGACTATTTCGTACAGAAATTCCTTTAAGCAAACAGCGTAGATCCTGATGAGACACCGCATAATGCGGCGTCTCATCTGGGTCTACGCTGTTTGCCAAGACCTTTTTTCTACACGCTAGGCATAAATGGGTTAATATATATATGTTTTAAAACACCAACGAATATGCTTTCAAAACACTGGATCCGAAGAGGATACAAAAACAATTAGAAAAAGTATACATATCAGAAATAAATTGTTCAAACAGTTAAAAAATGTTAACAGGTAAATATATTATACCCTAGCGCTTTGGACTTTACGTCTACTTTAGGGGTTTATACAGATATGAGTTCACGACTCAATCGTGCTTATGCACAATCGGACCATTGTCTTGTTAAAACCGTCAGCCACAGGAAACTATGTTTATTATATTGATTAAATTGTAAACATTGCCTTGAACTTTTAAGCATTTTGTCGTATTTTATATAAATGTCTCGTTTTTTTCTCTTTGTGTTTACTAATTTCCGCTAATACAAAATATGTGTTATAGAGTGGCGCCTGGGTTGTTTATTAAAACGATATAACGATTAAGTATTTAAATCTGCAGTGAACGTTTGGCATACAGTCTCGTTCTATATGTATACATGTCTTTGTATTTATGTGTGTGTGTTTATTTCCGCTTTTTAAAACGGTGTGTACTTGACAGGCGCCCATCTGTATAAACAAAAATGATGTGTAGCTATCCGAATGTGCATCAACACTTTTTTCGATTTGCTTACAGTCCTGCTCTTTACTTACAATTCAAGCTGACTCGAACTTACACTACAACATGGGGTGTCAAGGCAATCAGGTAAAAACCTACATAGTTGTATTATACAATTAAATTCTTCTGTTATTAGCGTTTAGTTACGTTTCATATATGTAGTGCCATTAATTGAGTCGCGTTCTGAGAAAACTGGGCATAATGCATGTGCGTAAAGTGTCGTCCCATATTAGTCTGTGCAGTCCGCACATGCTAATCAAGGACGACACTTTCCCCCTAGACTGGATTTTCGCAAAGAAGAGACATCATTTAAACGAAAAATTCCATAAAAGCGGAAATTGTCGTCCCTGATTAGCATGTGCGGACTGAACAGACTAATCTTGGACGACAATTTACGCACATGCATAATGCCCAGTTTTCTCAGAACGCGGCGCAATAAACGCTCACATAGCACTACTAACTTTCAATACAACACATTGCAGCAGTGCACTTCCTCCGCTGTTGCTGGGACCGGAATCATCGGTCGCTCCATTCAGACCCGACAACAACACTCTTGCCATGAATGCTGCGGTACCGATCTCTGCAACATTCATCTGTGTGCTTATAGAAAACGTTAGTACATAGACTGGTTACAATACGTTTGGCTTAAAGTTTACTCGTTTGAAATCAGTTATATAGACCTTTGTTATTACAAACATATGTTTCAAACCGACCGTTCGTTACATAACATTAGTCGTTTGAAATCAGTTATATAGACCTTTGTTATTACAAACAAATGTTTGAAACCGATCTTTCGTAACATAGTTCACGGTTTACCATGACGCAAATAAGATAATGCAATGTCGTATATTAATGCAAAATAATGTTCGTATATCCCCATTGAGATTCGCAAACATGTGCCACATTGCAGCCTCCGCGTGCACTGATGACGAAACACTCGACTGTGCTCGATTAAACACCATTTTTAACGTCTGCGCGGATATTCATCACGCCAAAATCACGTGTCCAAAGTTCTGTGGTCTGTGCCAGTTAGGTGAGAATTATTCTCTTCAATATACTGAAAGAAACATGTTTTATGTTATATATTTCATTTCATCAAATGTTTTTTCAAAACAATATTACTAGTAACATTGGCTTATAATGAACAATCATGTACGTAATTATGTTTATTAAGAACTTTAAATTTCGTAACGTTTGTTGAAACACCGTTGCAATTATGATGGTGTCAGTTCCTATTTACTTAAAGGGACTTGTCAATAGTTTCGCAAAATTACAATTCAATTTGTTTTTCAAAAGATTCACAACAAACACGTATTCATTATCTTTTATCTAGCAAACTAGCACTCCTGAATAAGATATAAGTCACTCTACTATATATGCTCGTTTATTGACAATCATCAATTGAAATAAGAAAACTTATGAAGTGTTTTTTACGAATGCCATCGTTAATTAAGCAAAACAAATTTAAAAGCCTAATAGGTGGATGTGAAAAGCCTCGGGGCGTATCAGTTTTAGACCATGGGAAGGCAGATTGTTTTCCTTGTTATTATTTACACTATTACTATTTTACAATTATCAACATATTACAGTTTTGTTAGTTAATTCATTGAATGACCTTTTTTAAAAAATACGAAAACCAGTGATCAAGTCCCTTTAAATAAATACGATTACAAACCTATATATATACTTGAATAAAGTTGATGGCAGCTGGGCAGACTGGGGCACGTGGACGCCGTGCAGCGTGACGTGTGAGAATGGCAAACAATCACGGACACGCACCTGCACGAACCCGTCACCAAGCAACGGTGGACTGAACTGTTCTGGACCGGCGGTTGAGTCACAGTTGTGTACCAAGCAACTGTGCCCAGGTAATTCGTATATGTGTGAAGTGAGATTGCACTTGAATCATTTTTTTAGCAAAATAAAAATGCGAGATTAAATCTGCGATTTATGAATCAATAGGGATGTGCAATAACTTATCTGTCCATGGTTAACATTAACTTTTACTATGTTTTATGCGAAAGTCTATCCTTCAGTACATGGCAACTGGTCAGAGTGGTCGACATGGTCTGGTTGCTCGGTGACCTGCGATGTTGGTCTCCGAAAGAAAACAAGAACATGCACAAATCCAAGACCAGATAGATTTGGAGATAATTGTTATGATGATGCTAGCGAATATACAGTATGCCTTAATGAACCCTGCAGCGTTAGGAGTAAGTTACCGATTTCACCTGTATTATAATGCAAATGTAATGATTGGGAAATATGAAGTAATAACAAGTGTAGTCCTGTTTAAATCACAAACTTCATAATGTTTAACTTAGATGGTGGCTGGTCGACTTGGGGTTCGTGGCAGAGCTGTTCAGTCACATGTGGAGTGGGTCAAAAGCTGAGGGACAGGACCTGTACCAACCCGAGTCCGACAATATACGGCAAGGCTTGTGAGGGAAACTTCGAGGCATTTGCAGTGTGTGCCAATACAGCATGTGAGTAAAAAGTGTATGATCAAATTTATTAAACGTACGACAAGAGTTGTCAGGGTGACTATACAGATTCTGCTGGGTGTGTCAACACACCATATTAGTAAATAATTATGATCAAGTTTATACGAAGCTAAAATAAACTGTTTTATTTTAAATTGCTAAATTAATTTTCGTAAGTTTAAGTGATAACTATAAATTAAAACAAAGGGAATTATTGCAGTATTATGATAAGCTAATCTGCAACGCTCCGCATACAGTTAATGGCTTTAGAGCTAGATCGGGGAGATTATAGTACGATACTAATAAAGAGTGAGGAAAATATAAACTTGAACTTGAAGGGCTGATGTTTTGCATGATAATTATATACCGTTTATTTGCAGTTTGTGTTAGATGTGAATGTCTAGTTGTTTTGCACTCTTAAGGGGTTTCTTTTTTTGGCACACTGTGTCAACGTGTAATGTCGTATCGGCTGTACATGTCTCCCCTGACGTTATATATCGAAAGATTGATTATAAATCGAACTATTCGCAATGTGTACCTCTCATGGGTGAACGGTAGCTACCGTATTTACACGCTGATCTGGACGGATTTCTATGTTGTTGTTTTTTCCTTATTTTATGCAAATCCGTATTACTTTTAACATACTTACACGTCGTTAGATAGTTTTCAGTAAAAACTGTAAATGATAATAATAAAATGCAGACTCTGATGCATTTGCGATAAGACTTATATTTGAATAGACCATCATCACGTGGTGTGTAAAGGGTTATGACAGAGCGATGCTTGAAACCAGTCATATCTCTGCACGGCGGTTGATGCTAAATCTTGGAATATACTCAAAAGTATTTGAGCTTATTTTCACAAATCATAGTCTTCGTTGGACGGTTGCATTCTCGGAGAAGGGTCTCCGATAAGGTTGTTTACTACGTTCGTAGTCATTTAAATGTATGTAAATGTAATTCGGCTAAGAATTGTTTAGAAAAACATCCGCGACATTAGTAATAACTCTTTGATTATATTAACGATCGTTTTCAACAACAACAAAAATATTAACATCAACGCCGTTTATCTTTTTTTAAAGATAGTTCTTGTTTTGTTTTTTTTTTGTTTTTTTTTTTTGTATCTTGGCATTATACAGCAATTTGTGTTTGTAGAACGGGAAGTGATGGTTCAGTGGTAGTTTATTTGCAATGAGACTGATAGAGAGATTGAGACTGGAATAATTTGGGCAAACACGATAATTATAGATTTCAGAACATCACACACAAATAAGGCTATCGGTTATTGTATTTATAATTATTCCTAGCTTAAATGACGTAAACAAACACAAACACTTGCATTAGTTTTACTCAGTTTGAAGAATAGACACATTTAAGAGACCGCTTTCAGGCCATGTTGTGAAAGACAAAGAATTTAGTTGAGGCATTCGGCGATAAACCATTTTTTTTATACGGAAACCTTTTATTTCTACTACACCTCACGGATGTTATTTCGTAGCGCTCGATACATAAATGTAATTTAAATTAAGCCAACCTATTTTCAATATTGTATGTACATGTATCGTCATTATATCATATAAAATTATCCCAAACCTGATTTGATTAATACAAAAAGGACATACTGAACATTGTTATAACCGTAATAGACAACTAACATTGTATAAGGTAATGTCACACTTGACTTAAATTCTACAACTAAATTTAAAATAAAAACAGTGACTGTCATTTAACATTTTATACGCAACCCTGAGGTTTGGGCTCGATACTTTTGAGCGCTGTTGTTTTCTGTAAGTACCATATTAAACTGCCTGAGTACAGCCCTTCGTGTTTTTTTTGTCAAAACAGTTTATCATAGACAGCTGTTACACCAGTGCCATGTATTTACTTCTAAATTGTACGTGTCAGGTACTTGCAAGTACTTTTCTGTTATTACATATTCGATCAGATAGCTGTCGTACAGCTGTTTTTGTGTTCCTGATTAGTAAAACGTTTTTTTGAAAGCGTGCCAAGTGCTTTCCACTAGGTTCTTACAAGCGCCGGTCCTTTGGGTTTTAAATTCTTTGGATTGGATATCAGTCAAATGTGAATACCCCTCTTTTTCTAACGAACTGTAAGCTTTCCATCTGCCACTTATTTTTTGCTTTCTTGCAAATATTTATTTATGTATTTATTTATTTTAATTTATTATTTATTTATTTTTATTTATTTATTTATTTATTTATTTATTTATTTATTTATTTATTTATTTATTTATTTATTTATTTATTATAGAAATTAATGTCTCTGCCGACCTGTACTTCGCTATCTTAAGAAAGCACCTCGTTGTGTCTCTTTCTATACCATCAAATACCCACACTCCCTCTACCCTCTTCCCTCTGTGGTACTTGCGTTTTCCAAATTTAGACTCGACTATCGCGACGTAACACCCTGGGCCCCCGATTTGCTCGCTATCTTGCTCTAGGACCGAGAGGCAAAGTTCTCGGGAGATGTTTTCTAGTCAACCAAGCTGTAGTCGGAAATTCCAAGTTCACGAGCTATATAGTCACTGGGCAACTGGTTAACCCAATAGTATGTGAGCTTTATGGCCTGCGCAAGGGTTAAGTGCGTTCCAATAAACCAGCTACCATTTCTAATCGACGTCCTCTTATTGCATGCCCTGTTGGAGCATCTCCAAACACACTGGTACTTGCTACAGCTCTAGTCTTGAAAAAGACTAATTTTCCTAGATACACACTTACTGCAAATTCTTCCAAAAATCGCCCAATACATTCTTATTTCTTAACAAAAAAAATCAAACCGTCGGAATTCCACTACAAAGTTCTTAAATCGTCGTAAACGAAAGACCTTACTATAACTTGTTTACAAGTGTAGGGTCGTTCTGAAGATGAACCAATGAAATGCGACTATTAAGTCACGTGAGATCACGTGATCGGTCACATGGTATAGAGTCATCAAAATATAATTTCATTGATAAAACGGATGTTATAGCAATCATATTTGTGTTGATATCGTTTCAAGTTAATAACTTCTTTATAAAATTAAGTTTTTAACCCTACTTATTTACGGGGATTTCAAAAATTAGGTTAGTTTTGTATTTGCTTAGCCGATTAAATCATTGTCGTCAGCAACGCACAAATAATACGCTTTTCGACTCATTTTTACGTACCGGTGAAGTCCAATCGTCCCATTTATTTATTTATTTATTTATTTATTTATTTATTTATTTATTTATTTATTTATTTATTTATTTATTTATTTATTTTAGTTTATTCAATTTTTCTTTAATTACGAAATCAAAATGCACATTAACATTCTAAGTCCAAAAACAGGCCTGATAAACTACTTTTTATATGTTATTCGTCTAACGAGTAGAGTGTATTGTGACATTTTACTGTATTCATTTGCTTTTACAATGGATACTTTTTACATGGACCACTTTTATATTTCAGGCCATACAGTAGCCTTCAACGCTCACGGACTTAACGTTTTGGCAAATAATGTCAATGCATTTCCAAAGGTGATCTTCAACGAAGGAAATGCGTACGATGCCAGCACTGGACACTTCACAGCTCCCGTGGACGGAATATTTTACTTTACCGTCCAAATGTGCCCAATGAACGGTAAAGAGATTTTGTTTTTCATGGAAACAGGCCTTGCAAACATGGGCGAAGCGACACGTCTGACGGCTACTCGCAATAAAGATTTGAACTACTATTCGTGCACATCGTCATCCAGCTCTGTGAAGCTGACCAGGAATAAGCACGTGTGGGTGCTGATGGAATTTCATTACAACGCAACAGATATTGCTGAAGGTGATCGAAACTATTGGAATACATTTACAGGAACGTTGATCCAAGAGCTTTAGTTAATTCGAGAACTCTGTATGATTATTTTTCTCTCCCAACAGTCCAAGACGTGTGTAGAATACTAACAGTCTGGTATCCTACCCATCGTATCAAAACATTACGTCAGTAGTTGCACCACTCCATAGATATGAAACCTTCTTCTGAATATATCAGTTTTATTACAAAGATTAATACGATCATCGTTACAAGATTTTGTGTACGTAATTATTTCTCTGTATATTAGAATGGCTATTTCGGCACGTCATTCAATGCCCTGTACTAGTTATATGCATTCTTACTTTTTAGCAATAATAATTATTTTAAGTCAGACTTCAAATGACGTGTTGTTGCTCTACCTGCATCCAAAACAAGTAGGGGAAAGGGAAAACTACAACAAGCGAGGCCTGGTATGGTATTGCGCAAGGGGGTTAGATGGTTAGGGTTAGGGTTAGGGTAAATGTTAGGGGTCGGGTTAGGGTTTGGGTAAGCCTAAACCCAACCCTAACCCTAACTCGACCCCTAACCCTTACCCTAACCCTTACCCAGGGTTATCTCCCCTATACCAGGCCTCGCTCGTTGTAATTGTCCGCTTCCCAAATCGAGTGGGCCAATACTAAATGGCTGTAAAGCGCAGCTATACTTGAACATTTGTCCCAACTTTCGTGAGCTAGTAAGTACATGTTAATTAGTTAGGAGTACTAGGACAAATTCCGGGTCTACACATAATGCAGCCTCAGCCGCGGAAGGTCCTCATAAACTTCGAAATACACATACACACAGGCGGTAAACGATAATGATTCACCAGAAGGGTTAATGCGAGATTTCAGTGTTTTTCTGCTATTTAACATGGCTAAACATGTTGGAAATTCTTTTCAAACAAGCGTTAAATTTTCATTCAGGAAAGGTTTGATTGTTAAATATATCTTTTTCGATCCTGTTTTTCATTACCAAATCGTGTAGTATGTTTCTGTATGGAAAAACTTATTCTATATTAAATTTTACTCAATTAAATAATACAAATTCGCGTGTAAAACAAGTTTTGAAATAACTTACGGGTATATTTAAGTCGACTTGAAATTCCGCATAGCTTTTCAAATGACTTAAAGTCATGAATTGTTGATCATTTATTTAAAAACTATTATAAGTATTTTTAAGAGGATGTTTTACTCGCAACTTTCACTACACATAGTGCTATTTATACAACACTTTGATCCGATTCGCAGAATTAGTTTAAACCTATTTATTTTAGCTCGATTGCATGGAAAGCCTTTGGCTTATTGAAACGCTCTCGAGTCCGTTTCCTGGGACTAGAACCATTCGTAGAATTGAATGTATTATTCACAGAAAATCAACTTAATTATTTTACCAGATATTTTTTTCTCTCAACAAACTGTTTCTAAATTAGACGAGAAACGTAGTACTGGAAAAGTTATATCCAGTATTATAATTTTAAACACAAAATAACTCATCTGAATGAAATGTATCGATTGTTCCCAAATCATGTACACAAAAAGGCCGTATATTCTACATAGACATTTAAATCTTGGTTAAACTCTTTGTGTGCATCATAAACGTTCATTCCTTTGCAAATGCAAGTTAGCAAGAAGTAAAGAAGGATGGTATTTTTCCGTTACTATTAATAGAATGTTACCCCTTTCTGAGCTCTTCCAATTGACGTGCATTGATAAGAACTTTGCGGGTAAGTTAAGAATAATTTTCCAATGTCATAATTACGATAATGCATTGCAATACGATTATTAATGCCAAACCCTTCCCTATCGAGGAAATAATATCTTTGAAACCAATACATGCATAAACACATCAACACATTTCGTAAGCGATGCTTCGGCGAAAAAATGTATCTCCGTCTGCAATGTTTATTGTTACTATGTTGCAGACATGAACACTTGTCAATATGGAAACGTGTATGATACACCCTGATGCTGTGATGATGTCAAAATTCTATGACGGCATGATATGAAAAAGGTGTCTTGGCGTACAAAAATAACTCAACGTTTCGACTAAAACTACGATGGCAACTCATTTTCACAAGCGCATGACGCCAAAAATTATGTTGATTTGTCGACTTAGGATAAGATTTCAAGACTTAAAGAACCCGCATGTTGGCATTACAGCCTAAATCTCTAACGATATTTTATCCTTTAGCCGACCTGTAAACAACACAGAATTAGTAAAATATACAGGTAAAAAACACCCTATATTTATTAAAAGTAACCTAAAATAGTCAAAACTGTATAGATACATTCCATCGGTAACACACTGAAAACAAGTATAGAAAATTGATCGTTGAATGTTGAGATATATTAATACCCTGGCAATCAAACCGGATAGCAGGCAACTCGGCGAGACTGGGCCTCACCATCAACATAGGGAAGAGCAAGGTGCTCAAGACCAACAAAACACCCATCACAGCCTAAGGCGAGGCGCTGGAGGAGGTGGACAGCTTCACCTATATCGGCAGCATTCTGGACAACCATGGAGGAAAGAATGCAGATGTCAGAGCCCGCATTGGTAAAGCACGAGAAGCCTTCCATCAGCTGAAGAACATCTGGGGATCCAGCGCAATTGGCATCACCACCAATATTAGGCTCTGCAATACCATTGTGAAGCCAATACTCTTCTATGGAGCAGATACCTGGAAAACCACTGGGAAGAATAAAAAAAATAAAGGTATTCATCAAAACCTGCCTCAGGAAGATCCTCAAGATCCGTTGGCTAGACAAGATCCCCAACGAAGAATTATGGAGAAGAACAAAGCGGAGCCAGTTGAAGAAGACATCCCTTAGAGTCGTTGGCGTCGGATAGGCCACACCCTTCGCAAGCCTGCATCCAATACGACAAGGCAATCTCTCACCTTTACCCCAAGGGAAAAGGAAGTTAGGGCGGCCCAAAAGCACCGCGATGCCTGGAGGAAGCTGGTTGGGGGCGTATGTACCAGACGAGACCGCAGGTGAAGATGAGATGAATGAAACCGGATGGGAACTATAGAATTGAGAGATCTTCCGTTTGTCTGTCTTACCTTCCGCAACGCTTCTCAACCGCTCTTAAATATACCTCATTTTCTTATGAATTATTTGTTTTTTAATTACTCGGGGAAAGAGTTAACGCCATTTCTCCAATATCTAACATGAAGATCGCCTGTAGATGTAAAGATCACAAATTGATGGCTTGAAGTTCGTTTCAACTCTATAAGTCTTCCATTTCTCATTTTATTTAAATTGAGCACGTGCTTTTAGATTCGATTGGCTACAACAAAAAAATCCGAAACTATACCTTACTTTGTGTTGAATGTTTACCATGGTATATGGAATGTGATTGTTATAACGGCGGTGAGTTACTAACTAAGTCTGGGCTCTCATTTAATAAATCGGGCTTTCGAGCCCAGCGATCCTTACTAACTGGCAACGGCTAACTACCCGAATCTTCAACGCACACGACCTCATGTTCATTTAATAACCGACTGCCTTTGTTTGTGTAACTCCAAATGTTTATATTTTACTGCTAGCGAAAAACTATCGTTAGTCGGTCTTAATTTTCCAAATAAGCTCTAAAAATAGACAAAAGCCCTCCTTCCGGGTTGAAGACGTTAGGCGCCACGCATATTGAGCACACGTAATCAATTATACTATTCATGCAAAATGTAAATACATGTGACGATTCTAATCCCAACAAAATGGCCTTTTAAAATTTATAAAACGGTTCCTTGATTAGCACAAGGACTCATTCATTGAATCTGGTAACTTTTAATAGATTGATGCGAATAAAATATACGTCATCACAATTCAATGAAATTTTGATGGATTCCATATAAAATATATACATGTCGAGAATAAATTCAAGGTGCAAAACTGTCCAAATTAAAACATCATTCTTCATGAAAATAACCCCGCTTGTGTTACGACTCTCGCTGTTGATACATAATTGCCACGATATTACCGGAAATTCAACTAATTATTATATGGGGCATATTCAATTCACGCAATTTTATTTCGCAAATACTTAGATAGTTTAGCTGAGCATGCAGACTATTTAAACAAACAAACAAACAAACACAAAAATGCACGCTATTTATATAACAATCAACTTGTATACACATTCTTTTCCACTTNGGGTCTTATTTTCCGGATAAACATAAAACTCTTGTTTTAACAAAGGAAACAATTCTCCGGCGCATTCTTGTGTGGCATTGTTTTCTATGACGTTGATACTGAAAGACGCGATTATGGTATCACGTGGCTAAGCTATCATCACGTGGTTGTGTATGATGGCAGGGATTTGATCCAGCTATGCTGGTTCCAGTCAAATCTCTGCGCGGAGGTTTAGTAAATAGTTCAACATAATTTACAATGGGCATTCGTTCTGATTCGTTTAATTCACTTATAATAATACAATATAATACGATTGTTCAAAAACACGTGGGCAAATGCAATGCACATGTTGATTTATACCAATGACACAGAGAGCGCTTAACTACATAATGCACATGAGACGCGCTTTGAGAAAAGGGGGTTTAATGCATGTGCGTAAAGTGTCGTCCCAGATTAGCATGTGCAGTCCGCACAGGCTTATCAAGGACGACACATTCCGCTTTCATGGCATTTTTTGTTTCAATGAAGTCTCCTCTTTGTGGCAATCCAGTTTAGGCGGAATGTGTCGTCTCTGAAAAGGCTGTGCGGACTGCACAGGCTAATCTGGGACGGCAACCTTAAAGCACAGCCATGAAAACCCCTTTTCACAGAGCGCGATTCAAATGTATTTTGATCTTTATTATTTAACTATTTACAAAACGATGTGGGTTGGTGTATGTGTGTGGGAAAGACGCTCTCTAGACACAATTTATATGTGTGTGATCTGAGGCTTTAAAGATTCCCCTCGTGGTGAGTATGCCGGAAGGAGTGTCTGAAATACATAATTCAGTATAACATAAGAAGCAAATAGGTACACGCGTAACAGAAAAGTAAAAAGATATGTCTGATTTATACAGACCAAATTTGCTAAGAAAATGTTGTTCTAAACGGATAAATATTGCAAATTTAAAAGCTCTCAGGTCATGTATAGTTAGTATATAACACAAGGAACAATTAAGATCTAGATTAAGTTTTTGCGATTAGGGAATACATGTAATATATTTTACGTTTTATAAACAGTATACAAGTATGGTCGTTACACGTCGGTGATAAAGTTCAAATTTAAGATCTTCGTCAATGAAAGTTGAAAGCAGCGAATACACTTCTGCGTTTAATGGATTTCCTTATAGCTAACCCTTCGAATACCACGTACCACAGCGTAGTGCCTTGACATTCATGTTTACTATTATCAATGCAAATATGGCATATTGACTCTAGTTATTGTCAGACCGATTTAAAAGCGTATTTTGGCATTAACATGGGTTATTAAGTATCCTTTAATTTCGAATAGTAGGTATTGTCCTGTATTCTATAAGTATTTGGTCCTTTGCCTTAAATTCAACACTCGCGGGTGTTTACAGAAACGTATCTCCTGAAAATGTTTCCAAATTATAAGTATTGTAGAGTAAAAAAAGACATGTATGCCATGTATATACAAACGTAATAGGTCAATCATATGTCTCACGAAGTCGCTGTGGCGTAGTTGATATGGTGTCCGTCTAGCGACCGGGAGGTCACGGGTTCGATCCCCCCTGTAGGAGCATTCTTCTTTCGATCTCTCCCAAAGACACCAAGTACTGGTTGTAGTCTCAGGAAACGGACTCGCTAGCGTTTCAAATAAGCCTTAGGCTTTCGATGCAATCGAGCTACAACAAAAAGGTTCAAACTAAAATACACACCTGTGTTTCTTCAATGAGTAGCACGCACACACGGCTATCAGTAACAAGAGGCCCGTGACGGGGATGAGTACTCCCAGAATGATGGCCCTTTCTCGTTGAGGGGCCATGTGCCTCTCTGCGCAGGTTTTGCCGCTGTACACCACATCGTTTTCCTGTTTGCATCTGAAATCGTATTTTGTTGTTGTAACGAATGCGTTAGATATTGAATGCGTTAGATATTGAATGCGTAAGATATTGAATGCGTTAGATATTGAATGCGTTAGATATTGAATGCGTTAGATATTGAATGCGTTAGATATTGAATGCGTTATATATTGGTGGAAATATTAAGAAACACACTCTCTTTTGTTGTATTTGTTATATATTTAGCTATTACGGAAAATCCGTTCGCTCATACAAATGGCGGACCGCTGTACACAACATTACTATCTTGTGTGCATCAGAAATCGTATTTAACGAATGCGTTAGATATAGGTGGAATATATGGAAACACACGTATATAGTTATATCGACATATATTTAGCTATAACAGTAAATTATTTTGCTCACAAATGTTAAATATAATTTAAATTCGAGTGTAGTATGTAACGTTCATGATTAATTTTAGTGTTTAACAACGATTATTGGAATCTACGACTGACACTTTAATCGTTGGGCCAGGTTATTTATATTTGAATATGTATATAGGAACGTGTATATTAATGTTGTAAACTATTGATTATTCTCAAGTAACTGGTCTTCTCAAATAAATGTACTATGTTTCATAAGCAAGTGACTCGTATCGAGTTTATCTTTAAAATAATTTACAATCCGTCGAAATACATCACATACATATCTGCGGAATACCGTTAAGGCCATCGTGGCTACACATTAAAATCCAGAGGGCGACAATGCGATAGTGCGATAGTACTATGGCGACTATTCGATAGTACGATGGCGACAATGCGATAGTACGATGGCGACAGTGCGATTGTACGATGGCGACAATGCGACAATGCGATAGTGCGATAATACGATGACGACAGTGCGACAATACGATGGCGACAGTGCGATAGTACGATGGCGACAATGCGATAATACGATGACGACAGTATGACAACGCGACAGTACGTTGGCGACAATGCGATAGTCATATCGTACTGTCGCCATCGCATCATCGCATTGTCGCTATCGTTCTATCGCGTTATCGTTCTGTCGTCACCGTATTATCGCATTGTCGCAATCGTACTATCGCACTGTCGCCATCGTATTGTCGCACTGTCGCATTGTCATCATTGTACTGTCGCATTGTCGTCTATCGCCTTCCGGTACACATGCGCACATCGTATTTTTTTCCGAGATGGAGCCACTTTTAAAAATACTTTACAGTTTGGCATACCTTACATCAATACCCATTCTATAACTTAATAAGAATTTGATTTCATTATAACTGTAACCTCGTTCAAAGTACATCTTTATAAAGTCATCTATTTTGTTTCTGCAATAAGAATAGATTGTGTACCAGACGGCGATAGTCGACAATGGGAGAGTACGATGGCGACAATGCGACAATGCGATGGTTTGATAATACGATGACGACAGTGCGATAGTACGATGGCGACAATGCGACAGTATGATGACGACAATGCGACAGTGCGACAATACGATGGCGACAGTGCGATAGAACGATGGCGACAATGCGATAATACGATGACGACAGTACGATGACTATCGCATTGTCGCCATTGTGCAATCGCGTTCTCCCATTGTCGCCATCGTACTATCGCATTGTCGCTATCGTACTATCGCATTGTCGACATCGTACTATCGCACTATCGCAGTGTCGCCCTCTGGATTTTAATGTGTAACCACGATGGCCCTTACGGTATTCCGTACATATGGATCAGTACATCTATTGCGTACAATCATTTAAAGATGGTTTCCGTAATGGTTGTCACGATAATAACTAGATTTTAATTCGGATGACAACACACTAAATTTATATCTAAAATCTTGGAGAAAACAAGATTTTGTAAGAAATGACTTTTCTGTAGTCTGGATATGTACTAAGTCTGTCAGAATTAAACATACATTTGAGTCTCGCTCTGGGAAAACACGGCTTAATGCATGTGCGTAAAGTGTCGTCACAGATCAGCCTGTGCAATCCGCATAGGAATATCAGGGACGACACTTTCCGTCTGAACTGGATTTTCGCTAGCCTTTAAACGACAAATACCATAAAAGCGGGAAATGTAGTCCCTGATAAGACTGTGTGGACTCCACAGGCTAATCTGGGACGACACTATACGCACATGCATTAAGTCCCGTTTTCCCAGAGTTTATTTGTTTTGAAAATCAAACGTAGTTTATCTTATACAACCTGCAGACTGCGCTGGACTGCATGTTATCTCCTATCTGAACGATACACTCTCCAATGTTCTCACAATACATGCGCTCGCATTGGTGAATGCAGACGTTCCCATGAACCTGCACTTCCGAAAACTCATACCCAAGTGGACACCCACCTGGAAAGAAGAAGTAGACGCACTATATGGGTAAAGGGACATATAGTACAAGTCGGATGCAAATGTGTGTAAAACATGTGATGTTGTCAGACACCCACTAATGCCAGCCAATAATATGACGTTACAAACTGCAGAACAATGTAGACTATAGGTTTTGCATTAATTGTATTTTATAAACATTTTCGTATTTGTAAGATAGTTTATATGCATTAGCAGCTCATTAAAATAACAAACAAAAGAAGTGTAAATACGAATTTATAATTTAAACAATATAAGCTTGTATAATTTTGATTCAATGCATCGAAAAATCTGTAGTTTAGTTGAAAAGGTATAATCCGCCTTTGCTACACGTGAATAGTACACGTATTTAATGTTAAAGCGACTGAACATATTAATGTTTCAAGGAAAAACAATATACTAATTCCTTAACCTGTAATTATTTAACAAAATAAACATTAAACAGAAAGATAACATTTTAAAGAATGAAATCCGAGAACATTTTATCACCTAAATATTAAAATACATTCCACAAATCTCGATCTACAATAATAACACAATAATAATCTGTAGGATTGAAGGCATTACTATACCTATCGAGTATGATATATTATGATGATAATTCTGACCTTGAATTGTTTGATTGAGCACCGGGTATTTAGTCCGAAGTGGCAAGAACGTTGATGAAGTTGTTGCTGTTGTTGTTATTGTAGTCGTTGTTGTAGTCGGTGGTGTTTTTGTTGTAGTCGTTGCTGTAGTCGGTGGTGTTGTTGTTGTTGAAGTCGTTGTTGCTGTTAATGTAGTCGGTGTTGTTGTTGATGTAGTCGTTGTCGGAGTTGCAGTCGTGTTCATAGGTGTTGCAGTCGTTGTTGTTGTTGGAGTTGTTGTAGTTGTTTCTGCGGGTGTTGTTGTCGTTTCTGCGGGTGTTGTTGTCGTTTCTGCTGTTGCAGTCGTTGTTGTTGTTGTTGTTGTTGTTGGAGTTGTTGTAGTCGTTTCTGCGGGTGTTGTTGTCGTTTCTGCGGGTGTTGTTGTCGTTTCTGCTAGTGTTTCTGAATGTACTGTTGCCGTTCTAGTTGTTATTGGACCTGTTGTTGTTAGGTTTTGAGTTGTGTTGGTCGTTGTTGTTGTACTAGATGATGAATTATTTGATTTATGATCATCGTCTGGTCCTCTTTTCTCTCTGAACTTTAAAGCGATATTTTCCGCATTAAACACATCTACAGTGGTTGTTATAAGGTTTTCATATTCGAATTGCATTGAAACAATTTTCGAATTTACTTCACTGTTGTCATGCGAATATGTGTCAATTGACGCACACAACAAACAAAGCACTGCTACTATGATTAATAATTTGGTCAAATACATTAATGCCATATTTAAGTTAACCTTATTACTGTAATATTTTGATATATTTTTAGGTATAAATAAATATTGTACTTATTTAAATATATAGCCTATTATTAATTAAAAAAGGACTAACTTCAATGTTAATTTATCCGAGTCGTTGTGCATGTATTTGCAGTCATAATTTACTTTACATTTCTCAAAATATATTACGTAATAAATATGATTATAATATAGAGCAAAAAAAAACATTGATGCAACGTAGAAATCCCTTTGCCGCTATCTAATCGCGTTGATATTGGCGACCTGAAAAAAAGTTATATACTTGAAATACAAGACTTGAAAGCTTCAATGGGAACCTAGGGATATTGGGCGCCGTTTGACTACTATATGCATTTCTTGATATGAAGGAATTTTTATTTGTTTTAATCAGAAGTAGATTTCCTGGTATCAGGGATCCGAATTTTGATCTCTGTAAATGTATTATGTACGATATTGGTTAAATCTTATTTAACAAGGGGCCATTCTAAAAAAGGACATCAAATATAGGCAGATTTCTCATGAAATAAGTCTTATTCAATGCGATGGTGTGCACCTTTAGGTGTTTTGATTGATTAAAACATATTAATTAGAAAATAATAACCGTAAGTGGAATGGGCTCGGATGCATTTTAAGGTCAGACTTAAACTATTTATCTTGATGCTGTGATTGAAATCGTTTTTGTTTTCTTTAACTGGGCCATCCGTTATCAGGAGCGTTAAACCGATCATAAACGGTCTTAGTAATCTTTTCTAAAAGCAGATAAAAACGTTGATGAATAAAAACAATCTAGAATGAATGTCTACCATTATGTGTATATTTGATGCGACTCATATATACAAGTTGTTGGTTCGAAAACAAATACAAGTAAACGTGTCGGCATCGGCGTAAACTTGATAGCTTTGAATTTCATGGAAATCTACATTTGATAAATGGTACAACGAAAAGGCAGTTCTTTTCTTTTTTAATTATATTGTGTATGGTTTGTCTTTTCGGTTTAACATAGTCTGCCGAATCCAGCATAGGAAAAGAATGTAAAAAAGGTTGTTTGAAATAGATTTGTACATGTACAATAGATGCTTTTCTAAAAAAAACTGTGCATTACGGACTTCACAAGCTAATATGGGACGACACCTAACGCAAATGCATAGAGCCCAGTTTTCACAATTACATTCCGAAAATACATACAATCAGATGTATCAGTGTCCACAGTTATGACCATACCTTTTATTATTAAATTGCATCGTGAGTTTTAAAAAAAAATGAAATCGAATTAAACCGAAAATAATATTCCACCTAACATGTCAACATATACACGTGTAGATTAAGCAGACGACGAGTTTGTCACATAATACTTACATCCATCAATTTAATATTAACTTGATTAGTAATTTAAAGAAGTCGTACAAACATTTGTATTTAAATTTCAATAATTTATTATTGTTCGCCCAAAGCCGTAATCAGTAACACAATTTCCCTTCTAAGAGGTCCTGATATTAGAATATATGCAATACACTTTTAATTAATGATTGATGTAATCTCCAAACTTCTTACCTGTTTTCACCTCTTCCCCTGTATGATCATTATTTAAGAAGTCAATTTAAAGAAAGAAATGATTGTTTTTTTCTGAAAATTATGAATGATTGTCTAAAGTTTAGAAATTCCACTTATCATCTTATCTTCCAGATATTTCGTCATACTGATAGCACAAGAACGACGATTTAAAGGGACCTTTTCACGTTTTACTTGTGAGTAAACAGTAATACTGAACATTTACCATGCTCTAAAATATCCATTATATGCATCTTTTGACGATTTAAAAACCTGAAAAATATAAAGCGTTGCAACGCGAAACGATTGAATAATTTGGAGAGTTCTGTTGTTATCGTTCTTTTTTGATACACTACGAGGATTGCTTATATAAAGTAAAAATAAACCAATCACTGTATGAGCACGGATGGCGGAGTGTCTAAGCGGTAGACTTTTACTCCAGGGGTCAGTTGTTCGAGCCGAGTTGTGGATTACTTTTTTTTCTAGTTTTTCACTGGAGCTTTTTAGTTCCAATGTTTACTTTTATCAAGTGAAAGCATTTAATGACAAACTTCAATATATACCAAAATCTGTGAAAAGGTCCCTTTAATATTCTCTATCCATTTCAATCAGCACGACCGCAATGTGAAACCAAGAGATAGCGTCTAATGACACACACTTGAATTTGTGCTCATAATCATAACGAAGATTTATCAGTAAGTCTTACATTCAATGTTTCCAAATACGAAGTGTGTTTGCAACACTGTTTATAAACGCTTACGCATGACAACTGTCAAATATAATAACACATGAAATCCTATTGCAGCTTGTGATGAAAGCTGCATGCTATTGAGGATGACCATCAAACATTGATATCTCCGAAAATTGCCAATTGATGATGTACACAATATTCCGTTGGTGCTTTACATTTTATCCTACATATTGTATTAACTACGTAAATGCAACGAACCTTGATATTGACCAGCAATTGAGATCATTATATACTGTATTACATTATATTTTGTATTACATAGCTCTACCACGAAAAAGTATGTCATGAAACGTAAAACGTCTCCTTCGACCACAAGTAAATAAATGTATTATAAAACTATACATGTATGCAAATCACTAAACCGACTACAGAGATTGATCGGTATTAGCTCTAAACACACAAACAGCGTGTATTGTAAGCCTATTCAAAAAACACTTTGTATCCTCGCTCTGAAAAAAAAACGGGCATAATGCATGTGCGTTAAGTGTCGTAACGACACTTTCCGCCTAAACTAGAGCTTTATTCAGCTATGCATTCATGTAGATTATTTTAAGATTTAAAACATTATAATATTACATCAATACATCGCCGTCTTGAAAACAAACTTTTTGAGTTTCAGCACTGTCGGAAACTCCGAATAGCAAGCATGCTACATATTACATCTTTAAATCATATTACTTCATCTCAAATTGCAAAAACAAACAATTAAAATACCAAAAAGTCGAGTACAGATCCGATCCTAACCTGTATTCTGGTATTTGTTCAGTTCTGCGTGCCCATGTATACAAGAAAACATAAATATACTATACGCACATACACGAAAACCAGAGACCTATCTATGAATGCAGACATATATGTATCGAGAAGCGCTTGCAATCAGTAATAAGCAATACGCTCTTGCCTTAGGGTTATTTTAGTTTTACACAACAAACATAAAAACAACACCGGATCTAATTCTGGTCTAGGTTGTATATTCAGATTTGAATACAGCCTGCAGTGAACGCTTTTATTGTAGAATGCACATTTCCACAATTTCAGTCATGATGTAAAAAGCAACATTGCTAGTATGCTACGCGGCGGGGGTTATGGCGTATTGTTCACTGCTATTAGTTTGAAGTAAATTGATCTTACAACAGACTTAAACGATTTACTGGAGCCCGTAAAAAAACATATGAGCCGATCTCTTGGAAAACATAACACTTTTATATGGTTAATGTCAAATTTCCTAGAACTATATTGTAAGCCAACTGCTTTGAATAAATCAGATTGATGCCATACACTTTGTTGTGTGCAACCCTCATGTGCTTTCAAGGCACAAACTGGGTTTCAACCGTTTTAGATATTGACCCATACAAATTGTCTGGACATGTGTTTTCAAATCATGAAGATTTATTGCATTCTGAACAGTTGTTGATGAACAAGTTTATGACCTAGTTTATGAGGTATTTCAGCGCCTGAGACTGCATTATGTGAGGATCCGGAGTGTGTCCAAGCACCATCTAACTAACGAACTAGACACACGAAAGTTGGGATTCATATGAATTATAGCTGATATTTTTAGCTATTCAGTTTTGACTAAATTATTTTCTGTTTTGATGCGGTTTTGTGCTTTGTGGGAGGTATGTCGACCACCAACCAATCTCGCATGCTCAGTGAGTGGATATTCAGCCCGGGTTGCCTAGGTGAGAATCACGTGTATCAACCACTGCGGACGGACGAATAAAGCAGCGACTATAATGCTTCAGTGAAATCTTTTAGCGNATCAGCAATCTCACAATTGCATGCTCACAATCACAATTTATAATAACAACACAATGAATGTGTCAGCAATTTGATGAATTCTATTTTATGATGTTTATGAGATTAAATTTTTATGTTTCACTTGTCAGAATATCTAGTTGTGGATATCCTTATACGTGTAAATGGTTGTGTTCAAGATGATAATTCAAGTCGAAAATATTTAAATTGTTGTCTTAAGCTGCAATTTGTTGTTCTTGTACATTTTGGATCAAACTTAGCGCTATAATTCGCAGTCCCAAAAGATTTTTAACAAACAAAAAGAAGTATCTAATTTCCCAAAAACTATTTACAAAATTATTTGCCAAGGAGCACTTCTTGTGTGATCTCATAAATAATTGATTGTGGTTATCCAAATTAAAATTCATACATATTTATCATATCTTTTCAGCAATAATGGACAATATTGGTGGTCCAGAGAGGGTTCATAACTTTTTATCAACAATGTATATTCCTACCTGTACCATAAGTAACCCCAACAAGAAGAATTTGGAGATACATACTTGAAGAAGAACCATTCCAAAAGTATCAATGATCTCCTCAGCAGACGCCGTCAGACAGGCTTATCAGATCGTAATGAAGTAGGTATTTCAATGATTTATGTTTATGCAGAACCTTTGTTTTGCGTAATGAATAATATGGTAAAAAATATTGATTAACAATTGGTATGTTCATAATTTTCTTTAACTGAAGTTAATGAACCTACCTGAATATTATTAGTAATCAAATAACTTCAAAGGAGAAAATAATGGTGTTTTATTTTATGCTTTCCGATGGTTTATAGCGAAATATCAGTAAATTAAAACTGATAATTCACTGTTTCAAACATTGAAAAAATAACAGTGAATTTCACGGATTTTACTATTAAATGAAGTCATTTTTTGACGAAATGACGTCATTATTCCAGCGCAATTCTCCAGTTAAACTCTTTTACAATGTAAATAAACGGCGAAAAAAGCATAAAAAAAAAAGGAAATTTGTTGGAAGCGATGAAATATCGATTTTAATTCACTCGTCATCATAGAAAACATATATTTTCACTCGTGACTGCCCCACTCGTGAAAATATTATTTTCTATGATCACTCGTGAAATAAAATAGATATTCCACCGAGTCCAACAAATATCCTCTATATCTTTTCAGTAACAGCGCTGTCTATGAAAAAAATGAGACCCAACAGATTACGGAAGATGACGCTTATTCCAAACCTTGCAGAATTCTTAAAAACCAGACAATGATAAATCCTGAACTGTTTTTTTTAATGATAATATGTGTGATGTTATCACTATGAGTGATTTGTTTACCCCTGTGTCAAGTACGAAAAAATGTTGCAAAGGACGCAAAATTTCTGTTGTGCGTTCACAGGACCGACGCATTAATTTTGAAAGTAGCATGTTCTGTTCTGCCGTTTTAAAGCATTTTTTTGCACAAATAATGTTAGAATGGCTGCATATTAACCATCATACAGTTCTTTCTATTTATGTAATGATCACTATCATTAAATGCTTGTATATATATTAAAAACTGCCTCTCAATTGGAATTTCAAGCTAGCTTAGCAATTTCTAACTGCTCTGTGTAGTTTCCATGTCAACACATGAAATAAGATGACTGTATTTATGTTAGTATGTGAATGAGTTTACTATAAGCTTTTCTTAATTGTTACCAATGTTTGTACATTTGAACTCTTCTATGTGCTAACATCTAAAAGTATCAAATGCCGTATGCCGTTTCTGACAAATATGGGCACCCTTGTTTGTGAAGCAGGAACTTTTATTTTTCAAGGTTACCGTAAGCAAAATAATTACTTAAGAAATTGTGTTCCAACTGCCTTTTTTAAAAATTTGTGTGAACAAAGACTTGTGACTAAAGATTATATTTTTTCTGGTTTTCCTAGGGATGATTGCATCACTTGTGTGTATATATTTTCTTTTTTTCTTCTACATATATTGTACAAGATCCCATTCTGGGGCATTGGCATGCAAGAAAAACGGTTTAAAAATCGTTAAAATCAATATGTATGCAATCGTGATAAATTAGCTTTGAGAAAAAAAAAAGTATTTTCATGAATGATGAGCTTAATATAGTTTGGCTCTTGTATATTTTTTCAAATATTCACATTTCTCTAGAAACTTGTTTCTTCATAACATTAGAGCCATTTCATCGGCAGTAAGACGATCAGTGGTAGAAGAAGTAAACGATAACAATGAAAGGAAATAAAAGCAGTACAGTCATTCAAGTGTGCAATTTTAATGATCATTTCTTTGTTGATCAATGCATGTTCCTTTATGAAGCTTTTTCAATAAATAGATAAAGTGTTATAGATAGTTTCATAGTTTGCTTATTTTTATTATGCCCCCTTCTTCGAAAAAGAGGGGGGTATATTGTTTTTTGCCTGTCTGTCATTCTGTCTGTCCCAAAACTTTAACCAAAAACTTTATCCTTGGTTAAAGTTTGGTCATAACTTTTGCAATATTTTCAAGATAGCAACTTGATAATTTGCATGCATGTGTATCTCATGGAGCTGCACATTCTGAGTGGTGAAAGGTCAAGGTCATCCTTCAAGGTCAAAGGTCAAAAAACAAAATCCAATGGAAGTAATACGCTTTCTAAACCTGCCAAATGATAAATAATAATTTAATTTCAAAGCGGCGCAGTAGGGGACATTGTGTTTCTGACAAACACATCTCTTGTATACCCTAAAAATACATTTTTGATCCAATTGATTAAACACTGTTGTGTAACTTCCTGTCTGTTAAGATTCCCTCCCTTTCAGTTGCAATATAGTTGTACATGACTGTGCTATAAACTGAGTTTCATTGTTTTAATCACAAGTGTGTGAATCCTGTATAAAATTAGGAGAGATTGAAAATCAATGTCATTTTCCTTGCATGATTTTTTTTTGCAAAATCTCACCCTTGTAGAGGCAAAATTTCACCACTGAAGACAATTACAGTTAAATGTGTTTGTATTTTTCGTGGTCGTTCGATTGGCCTACTTTAAAACTTAATTTCCTGTGATTGTATACTTTGATTTATTCAAAGAGCGAACAACTGCAGTGCCTTTAGCGCTTTAATTTAAGACCGTGTTAGATTTTGGTGGAATATTAATAAACGCACTCTGCATTGCTATATTTATTATATATTGAGCTATTACAGAAAATCAATTTGCTCATTCAAATGGCGGACTGCCGTACACAACATTACTATCTTGTGTGCATATGAAATCGTATTAAACGAATGCGTTAGATATTGGTGGACTATTAAGAATATTGAGAAACACACACTGTAATGTTGTATTGGTTATATATTGAGCTATTACTGAAAATCATTTTGCTCATACAAATGGCGGACCGCCGTACACAACATAACTATCTTGTGCGCATATTAAATCGTATGAAACGAATGCGTTAGATATTAGTGGAATATTAAGAATAACAATATACATGTATATGGTTGTAATTGATATATATTGAGCTATTACGGAAAATCCGTTCGCTCATACAAATGGCGAACCGATGTTCACAACAGTACTATCTTGTGTGCATATGAAAACGTATGTAACGAATGCTTTAGATATTGGTGGAATATTAAGATTCACTCAATATAGTTGTATTTGTTATGTATTGAGATATTACAGAAAATCGTTTTGCTCATTCAAATGTTAATAACATTTAAATAGAAGTGACGTCTGTAACGTTTAGGATTAATTATAATGTTTAACGTCGATTATTGCAAGTGACGCTTTAAGCTTTAAGGCACAATGACGCTATACTCGTTGGGCCAGGTTATTTATATTAGAACATGTATATAACAGCCTGTATATAAATATTTTAAACTGTTAATAATTCCAAATTAACAAACCTCCTTAAATAAGTGTAAAATGTTTAATAAGCAAGTGACTCATGTTTAGTTTATCGTTGACGTAATTAACAGATTATTTCCCTTTGAAATGTAAGTTGTAAATTTTTCGAGCAAGAAACAGTACCTCTTTCTATAATGTGATATAAGCAATCCTTAATACATCATATTCATATGGAAACGTACATGTTTTGCGAAAAATTTGTCAAAAATGGTTCGAGTGTTTGGTTGTCACGATAAGAACTAGATTTAAATTTGAATGAATACACACTTAATTTATATTTAAGATCTAATAACAAATCACATCAGTTATTCAGACAAGTTTTTGTACGAATGTACTTTTTCTCTATTCTGAATATGTACTTAGTCTTAGTCTGCATTATACATACATTAATGAGCCTTGCTCTGAGGAAACGAGAATTAATGCATTTGCGGAAAGTGTCGTCCCAGACTAGCCTGTGCAGTCCGCACAGTCTATTCAGGGACGACACTTTCCGCTAACCCTGAATTGTTTGTAAGAAGGTACATCCTTCAAACGACAAAACTATAAAATTGGAAAGAGTCGTCCCTGTGCGGATGACACAGGCTTATCTGGGACTTCAATTTACACACATGCATTAAACCCCCTTTTCCCAGAGCTCGGCTGATTTTTTTTTAAATCTAACATTGTTTATTCTATACGACCTGCAGACTGCACTGGACTGCTTGTCGTCTCCTATCTGCACGACACATTGTCCCATGTTCTCACACGCCACGCTTTCACACTGGTGTACGCATACGTGCCCATGTGCTTCTCTTTCCTGACGTTCATATCCCAGTGGACACCCACCTTGAAATTAGAAGTAGACTCAATAAATGGGTAAAGATACATGCATAACACGTGGTATGTAAATGCGTGTTAAAACATGTCTTATCGACAGTGTCCCAGCGACGCCAGTGAATTATACAACGTTTTAAACTGCAGAGCAATCGGGGTAAAAATTAATTGTTACTGGGTACAGTGTATTTCGCATTTGCCACACATGTCATGAGTATTACATGTATTAAATGTTTTAGAGAATGAACATGTAAATATTTCAATGAAACACAATATTCTGAATTCTTAACATGATTTTATTTTACAAAATATACATTAAACAGAGAGTTAACATTTTAAAGAACGAAATTCTTGAAAATGTTATAAACTAAATATTCAAACAAATTTCAAGAATCCCGATTTAGAATATTTACCCGTTCGATAGGATCGAAGAGATTACTATACGTATCGAGTACAAAATTAAAAATGCTGATAATCCTGACCTTCAATTGTTTGATTTAGTACCGGGTACTTAGTCCGTAGTGGAGAAAATGTTGATGAAGTTGTTGCTGTTTTAGTCGGTGTTGTTGTCGTTGATGTAGTCGTTCCTGGAGCTGTTTCAGTCGTTGCTGCAGGCGTTGTTGTTGCTTCAGGCGTTAGTGCTGTCATTGCTGCAAGCGTTGGTGTTGTTGCTACAGGCGTTGGTGTTGTTGCTACAGGCGTTTGTGTTGTTGCTTCTGCAGGCGTTGGTGTTGTTGTATTTGCTGCAGTCATTGGGATTGTTGTTGGTGTTGTTGCTGCAGGCGATGATTTTGTTGTTGTATTTGCTGCAGTCGTTGGGGCTGTTGTTGTTGTGACTGCAAGCGTTGTTATTGGTGAATTTGCTGCAGTCGTTGGGGTTGTTGCTGTAGTTGTTGCAGGCGTTTGTGTTGTTGTTACTGCAGGTGTTGTGTTTGTTATTGCTGTATGCGTTGGTGTTGGTGTTGCTGTAGATGCTGGTGTTGTATGCGTTGGTGTTGTTGTTGCTGCAGACGTTACAGTTATTGTATTCGTTTGTGTTGTTGCTGTAGGTGCTGTTGTGGCTTTTGCTGCAGGCGTTGTTGTCTCATTTTCGTCTCGCTTCTCTCTGTTCTTTAATGCGATACTTTCCGTGTTAAAAACGTCTACAGTGGTGGATATCAGGTTTTCATTTTTGTAGTGTATAAAAAGAATTCTCGAATTTAATTCACTGTTGTCATGCGAATATGTGTTACGTGACGCACGCAACACATGAAGCACTGCTAATAGGATTAATACTCTGGTCAAATACATTAATGCCATATTTAAATAAACGTTATAATTGTTGTATTTTGAAAGTAATGAACAAATACTGTACTTGAATGAATGTATAACACAGTACTCACTTCATTGTTTATTTATCCGAATCGTTTTGCATGTATTTGCAGTCATAATTTACGTTTCATTTATCAAAATATATAACGGAATAAATATGGGTATGATTAAGAGCAAAACAACAACACATTGATGCAACGTAGAATTCCTTTTCCGATACCTTATCGCGTTGATATTGGCGACCTGAAAATAGTAATATAAGTGAAATACTTAAAAGACTTGAAACGTGAACTGTGAACGCGGGTATTTCGTTATATGAAGGAATATTAAAAAATACGTGAAACATTTATATATTTACTGATATCAAGAATTCGAAATATTTTTTGATCTCTGTAAATTTATTATGTACGATATTTATTAAATCTTATTTAAAAAGGGGTTATTTCTAAAAAAAGGACAACACATATAGGCATATTTCGCATGAAATAAGTTGTATTCAATGTGGAGTTGTGCACCTTTAGTTGTTCTGCTTTCTAACAACATATTTATTAGAAAATAATAACCGTTAGTGGCACGGACTGGAATGCATAATAAGGTAAGTTTTTACATATTTATCTTGATGATGTAATAAAACTTTTGTTTTGTCTTAAACTGGGTCATCCGATATCAGTAACATTAAACCGATCATAAACGGTGTTAGTAATCTTTTCTAATAACAGATAAAAAAACAGTTGATGAATAAAAACAAACTAGAATAAACGTCTACCATTCTGTATAGATTTGATGCGACAAATGTAAATATTTTGGTTCTAAAACAAATACCAGTAAACGTGTCGGTATCGGCATAATCTTGATAGCTGTGAATTGCATGGAAACCAACAATATTTGATAAATGGTACAACTATTAGACAGTTCTTTTAGTATGAGGTTTATCTTTTAGGTTTTACAGAGTCTGCCAAATTCTCTCGAGAGAAGGAATGTATAAAATGTAGTTTGACGTACATTTTTAAATGTACACAAGATGCTTAAAGATGTCTCAAATAAACAGTGCATTGCGGACTTCACATGCTTATCTGGGACGACACTTAAGCAAATTCATAAAGCCCAGATTTCCCAGAGCGAGGCTCAATTATATCCCGAAAATACATACAATCAGATGTATCCGTGACCACAATGATAACCATACGTTGTATTATTAAATTGCAATATAATTGTCTGAAGAAGTCGGTTAATAGTCTTCCAAAATTAAAAAAAAAAAAATCGAATAAAACCTCAAATAAAATTCCACCTAACATATAAACATATACACGTGTAAATTAAGCAGACGACGAGTTTGTCCCAGAATACTTACCCCCCACACACCGGACTGGCGTCCTTACTGCGTCCTTACGGCGACCCAGGTCGCAGTGAGGACGCCATAGACGCCGGAGGGACGCAGAAAGGACGCAAGAGGACCCAGTGAGGACGCCGAAAATTGCTAAGGACGCGAGCCCACGGCGACCACTTTGAACATGTTCAAAGTGGTCGCCGAAGTCCGGTGTTCTTACGGTGTTTTGTAAGGACGTTGTAGGGACGCCGTAGAGACGCAATAGTCGTAGTAGGGACGTGGTAGGGTCGCTGTAAGTCGCCATGGACGTCGTGTGGTCGCCGCTCAAACCCACAGAAAATGATCATTGACTGCAAGGCGACCGAACGGCGACCTTATTGCGACTTTAGTAAGTCCTTTGTACGTCTATTGCGTCCTCAGAACGACTATGGCGTCCTTACTGCGATGTCATTGCGTCCTTACGGCGTCTATTGCGACCCTACTACGACTATGGCGTTTCTACTGCGACCCCAGTGGGTCTTTAGGGCGCCGTAAGGACGCAGTACGAACGCGGTAAGGTCGCGAAGGACGTATTAAGGACGCCGTGATGACGCGAAGAACGCCATAAACCAGGACGCTGGTGTGACGGGAAGTCGAAAAACAGCATTTTTACCTAAAAAGTCATTGGCATCCTTACTACGACAATCAGAAATTTCCAGAAACACAGTCTTAGGTCGCCGTAAGGACGCCAGTCCGGCGTGACGGGGGTATACATCCAGCAATTTCACATTAACTTGATCATTAATTTAAAGAAATCGTACAAACATGTTTAGTTTAATTTCAATAATAAAACATGGTTCGCACAAATCAGTAGCATAATTTCGATTCTTAGAGTTCCTAATATTAAAATGTATGTTATACACATTTAATTAATGATTGATGTAATCTCCAAACTTCTTACCTGTTTTCACCTCTTCTCCTGTATTTTTATTATTTAAGAAGTCAATTAATAGAAAAAAAAAAGTTTTTTTCGAAAATTATGAATAATGGTCTAAAGTTTTGAAATTCCACTTATCATCTTATCTTCCAGTTCTTTCGTCATACTGATAGCACAATAACGACGATTTAAAGGGACATTGACACGTTTTGGTAAATTGACAAAAGTTGAACACAATTGTTTAAGATTCGCCAATTTTCGTTGTACGTGTGATACTTGTGAGTAAACAGTAATACTGAACATTTACCATGCTCTAAAATATGCATTATATGCATCTGTTGACGATTTGAAAACCTGAAAAATATAAAGCGTTTCAACGCAAAACGATTGAATAATTTGGAGAGTTCTGTTGTTATCGTTCTTTGTTGATACACTACGAGGATTGCTTATATAAAGTAAAAATACACCACTCACTGTATGAGCACGGATGGCGGAGTGTCTAAGCGGTAGACTTTATCTCCAGGGGTCAGCTGTTCGAGCCCAGTTATGGATTACTTTTTTTTCTTGTTTTTAACTGGAGCTTTTTAGTTCCAATTTTTACTTTTATCAAGTTTAAGCATTTAATGACAAACTTCAATAAATACCAAAATCTGTGAAAAGGTCCCTTTAATATTCTCCATCCATTTCAATCAGCACGACCGCAATGTGAAACCAAGAGATAGCGTCTAATGACACACACTTGAATTTTAGCTCATAATCCTAACGAAGATTTATCAGTAAGTCTTACATTCAATGTTTCCAAATACAAAGTGTGTTTGCAACACCGTTTAGAAACGCTTACGCATGACAACTGTCAAATATTATAACACATGAAATCCTATTGCAGCTTGTGATGAAAGCTGAATGATATTGAGGATGACCATCAAACATTGATATCTCCGAAAATTGCCTATTGATGATGTACACAATATTCCGTTGGTGCTTTACATTCTATCCTACATATTGTATTAACTACTAAAATGCAACGAACCTTGATATTGAATAGCAATTGAGATCATTATATACTGTATAATATTATATTTTGTATTACATAGCTCTACCACGAAAAAGTATGTCATGAAACGTAAAACGTCTCCTTCGACCACAGGTAAATAAATGTATTATAAAACTATACATGTATGCAAATCACTAAACCGACTACAAAGATTGATCGGTATTAGCTCTATACACACATACAGCGTGTATTGTAAGCCTATTCAAAAAACACTTTGTATCCTCGCTCTGAAAAAAAACGGGCATAATGCATGTGCGTTAAGTGTCGTAACGACACTTTTCGCCTAAAATATAGCTTTATTCAGCTATGCATTCATGTAGATGATTTTAAGATTTAAAACATTATAATATTACATCAATACNAGGTATAGAAATTATCTCCCTTTAAAGCTTGCTACTTCCCTTGGATTTTGTTTTTGGACCTTTGACCTTGAAGGATGACCTTAACCTTGACCTTCCACCACTCAAAATGTGCAGCTCCATAAGATACACATGTCTGTCAAGTATCAAGTTGCTATCTTCAATATTGCAAAAGTTATGGCCAATGTTAAAGTTTTCGGACGAATACGAAGACGTTGGCGGAAGACGAGAGTGCTATAACAATACCTCTGGTTTTCTTCGAGAACAGCAGAGCTTAAAATGTGTAAAAAGTGAAAGATGCACAGAAGCCTTACAAACTTTGTGACAAAAAAGTTGAGTTCACCACAAAAAGGATTAAACACAATGGTCAAGTCGTTATCATTTCCTCTTGCTAAAAAAATGCTGCGTTTTTTGCAAGCAACTAAAAATGACATTTTTAAACTGCTGACAGATGGGAAATTTTTATGAAGGAAGTTGAAGTATAACAGACTGGTCTATTGAGTTGATGCCGTCATTTTATGATGAAATTACACCTGATATACAAGATTTAATGGTCTACACAAACAGAAACACAGCTGGTAAAAAATAGGGTATATAAACAATAAAAACTCCCTGAAATTCCTGGTAAACATATCAAATTATGAATGGGGAGGATTGAGAAAGCATCTGCTAGCTTTCTTTCAAAAATGAATTTATGGACATAACATTTGCAGAGCAATTGGTGACTGTTATGGTTTTGTTAAAGACAAGTGGACTATAAACACAGGCAGAAAGTGGGTGTGATGTTACATTGCTTTTTTTCATTTAAATTCGGGGCCGGAATTCAGCCCCATACCCAATTGAAAAAGGTATATAATTGTCCCAAATGGAACCTAAAAATTCCCTATTTTTTATATAAATATTTTTTAATATTTCAACATTTAGTTCATCTCACATCCACCTTTATAAGTTGAACCTTTTGAAAATATAATCTTCAAAACACTTTGTTAATAAGTTTGAAACATTTGTAAGCAAAACAACAACAACACTATAATTTCCCAATTTTGGTCAAATCACCACGATTTTTACCATGCAATAAAGTCCTGGCCCCATTCCCAAAAAGGTAAAAAAACACACTGTGTAATGGAGTTTTTAAATGACCCCAAACAGAAATAAAAGACCACTATGTATACTATATTCCAGTGGTAATTAATTGCAAACAATTGCATTATCTAATCACTAAAATTTAATGCCAAGAATAGTGTCAAGGCTTCAATGTCACTAAAAGTTAAGGACAACAATGTTCTGTTACTATATTGTAATAAATTTCATCAATGTCTATGTCACTAAACCCAAATGCGAACGATTGCCTGCGTTGCCAAGACATCACTAAGCCCAAGTACCAACAACTGCCTATTATGTAATGGTCTCTGCCACTGAAGCCGAGTACCAACAACTGCCTATTATGTAATGGTCTCTGCCACTAAAACCAACAATTGTCTGCTAGCTATGTCAAGTCATAGTGGTCGCTAGTCGAGTGGTAAAACACTGGTCTACCATTCCAGCGGTCGTGGGTTCAATCCCTGGCTGGGGCACTGGAAATTTCAGAAATGCTTCAAGTGTTTCCCACCCAACTAGAGATGTACTGGTATGAAACCCAGGTAATTCACGCATGTATCGGTGCTATACACTGAGCACGTAAAAGAACCAAGGGATCTATTGGCAAAGAGCTAGGGTATCGCACCCGAATTCCTTGTATCTCAAAAACTGTCTCTTATACCCGCTGTCTCTTCAGCAAAACCAAAAAAGGACCCCATTGGAAATTAGTGCTTGCACTTTCATGGTGTTGTCCTTGACTGCAAGGTCAAAATAAATACAATACAATACAATCGCCCTACCCAAAAATACTAACAATTACCTCTAGTGCCAAACACGCAATTTATCAAAATGCCTACAATTACCTGCCGTGTCAAAGACTTACTTATTTTGAATGCCAGCCATTGTCCTAGATCTACAACGTATTGAGCGAGCTTCTATAACATTATGTTTCAATTAACAGCGTATCAAAATGTTGCATCAAAAGGCGTTTCATGGTAGAGCAAACTAGATAGCCTAACCCTGCCATATCAAAGAAGTAACAATAATGTTGAAATTTACCAACCATATTGCATTAATACCGGCCATATTGCATTAATACCGGCCATATTTCATTAATAACGGCCACATTGCACTAAATACCAGCCATATTGCACCTAAAATAGGCCGTATTGCACTAAATATAGACCATACTGCACTAAATATAGGTCATATTGCACTAAATATAGGTCATATTGCACTAAATATAGGCCAGATTGAAATAAATATAGGTCATATTGCACTAAATACTGGCAATACTGCAGTAAATACCAGCCATATTGCAGTAAATACCAGCCATATTGCACTAAATACCAGCCATATTGCACTAAATACCAGCCATATTGCACTAAATTCCACCCATATTGCACTAAATACCAGCCATATTGAACCTAATATAGACCATATTTCACTAAATATATGCCATATTGCACTAAATATAGGCCATATTGGACTAAATATAGGTCATATTGCACAAATTATCGGCAATACTGCAGTTAATACCAGCCATATTGCAGTAAATACCGGCCATATTGCAATACACTAAATACTAAATACTGGTCAGATTGCACTAAATACTGGCCATATTGTACTAAATATCAGACATATTGCACTTAATACTGGCCATATTGTACTAAATATCAGACATATTGCACTTAATACTGGCCATATTGTACTAAATATCAGACATATTGCACTTAATACTGGCCATATTGTACTAAATATCAGACATATTGCACTTAATACTGGCCATATTGTACTAAATATCAGACATATTGCACTTAATACTGGCCATATTGTACTAAATATCAGACATATTGCACTTAATACTGGCCATATTGTACTAAATATCAGACATATTGCACTTAATACTGGCCATATTGTACTAAATATCAGACATATTGCACTTAATACTGGCCATATTGTACTAAATATCAGACATATTGCACTTAATACTGGCCATATTGTACTAAATATCAGACATATTGCACTTAATACTGGCCATATTGTACTAAATATCAGACATATTGCACTTAATACTGGCCATATTGTACTAAATATCAGACATATTGCACTTAATACTGGCCATATTGTACTAAATATCAGACATATTGCACTTAATACTGGCCATATTGTACTAAATATCAGACATATTGCACTTAATACTGGCCATATTGTACTAAATATCAGACATATTGCACTTAATACTGGCCATATTGTACTAAATATCAGACATATTGCACTTAATACTGGCCATATTGTACTAAATATCAGACATATTGCACTTAATACTGGCCATATTGTACTAAATATCAGACATATTGCACTTAATACTGGCCATATTGTACTAAATATCAGACATATTGCACTTAATACTGGCCATATTGTACTAAATATCAGACATATTGCACTTAATACTGGCCATATTGTACTAAATATCAGACATATTGCACTTAATACTGGCCATATTGTACTAAATATCAGACATATTGCACTTAATACTGGCCATATTGTACTAAATATCAGACATATTGCACTTAATACTGGCCATATTGTACTAAATATCAGACATATTGCACTTAATACTGGCCATATTGTACTAAATATCAGACATATTGCACTTAATACTGGCCATATTGTACTAAATATCAGACATATTGCACTTAATACTGGCCATATTGTACTAAATATCAGACATATTGCACTTAATACTGGCCATATTGTACTAAATATCAGACATATTGCACTTAATACTGGCCATATTGTACTAAATATCAGACATATTGCACTTAATACTGGCCATATTGTACTAAATATCAGACATATTGCACTTAATACTGGCCATATTGTACTAAATATCAGACATATTGCACTTAATACTGGCCATATTGTACTAAATATCAGACATATTGCACTTAATACTGGCCATATTGTACTAAATATCAGACATATTGCACTTAATACTGGCCATATTGTACTAAATATCAGACATATTGCACTTAATACTGGCCATATTGTACTAAATATCAGACATATTGCACTTAATACTGGCCATATTGTACTAAATATCAGACATATTGCACTTAATACTGGCCATATTGTACTAAATATCAGACATATTGCACTTAATACTGGCCATATTGTACTAAATATCAGACATATTGCACTTAATACTGGCCATATTGTACTAAATATCAGACATATTGCACTTAATACTGGCCATATTGTACTAAATATCAGACATATTGCACTTAATACTGGCCATATTGTACTAAATATCAGACATATTGCACTTAATACTGGCCATATTGTACTAAATATCAGACATATTGCACTTAATACTGGCCATATTGTACTAAATATCAGACATATTGCACTTAATACTGGCCATATTGTACTAAATATCAGACATATTGCACTTAATACTGGCCATATTGTACTAAATATCAGACATATTGCACTTAATACTGGCCATATTGTACTAAATATCAGACATATTGCACTTAATACTGGCCATATTGTACTAAATATCAGACATATTGCACTTAATACTGGCCATATTGTACTAAATATCAGACATATTGCACTTAATACTGGCCATATTGTACTAAATATCAGACATATTGCACTTAATACTGGCCATATTGTACTAAATATCAGACATATTGCACTTAATACTGGCCATATTGTACTAAATATCAGACATATTGCACTTAATACTGGCCATATTGTACTAAATATCAGACATATTGCACTTAATACTGGCCATATTGTACTAAATATCAGACATATTGCACTTAATACTGGCCATATTGTACTAAATATCAGACATATTGCACTTAATACTGGCCATATTGTACTAAATATCAGACATATTGCACTTAATACTGGCCATATTGTACTAAATATCAGACATATTGCACTTAATACTGGCCATATTGTACTAAATATCAGACATATTGCACTTAATACTGGCCATATTGTACTAAATATCAGACATATTGCACTTAATACTGGCCATATTGTACTAAATATCAGACATATTGCACTTAATACTGGCCATATTGTACTAAATATCAGACATATTGCACTTAATACTGGC
Source organism: Dreissena rostriformis (assembly GCA_007657795.1). Classification (NCBI taxonomy): domain Eukaryota; kingdom Metazoa; phylum Mollusca; class Bivalvia; order Myida; family Dreissenidae; genus Dreissena; species Dreissena rostriformis. The sequence continues at coordinate 135,166 of VMBQ01001076.1, read as the reverse complement.
CATATTGTACTAAATATCAGACATATTGCACTTAATACTGGCCATATTGTACTAAATATCAGACATATTGCACTTAATACTGGCCATATTGTACTAAATATCAGACATATTGCACTTAATACTGGCCATATTGTACTAAATATCAGACATATTGCACTTAATACTGGCCATATTGTACTAAATATCAGACATATTGCACTTAATACTGGCCATATTGTACTAAATATCAGACATATTGCACTTAATACTGGCCATATTGTACTAAATATCAGACATATTGCACTTAATACTGGCCATATTGTACTAAATATCAGACATATTGCACTTAATACTGGCCATATTGTACTAAATATCAGACATATTGCACTTAATACTGGCCATATTGTACTAAATATCAGACATATTGCACTTAATACTGGCCATATTGTACTAAATATCAGACATATTGCACTTAATACTGGCCATATTGTACTAAATATCAGACATATTGCACTTAATACTGGCCATATTGTACTAAATATCAGACATATTGCACTTAATACTGGCCATATTGTACTAAATATCAGACATATTGCACTTAATACTGGCCATATTGTACTAAATATCAGACATATTGCACTTAATACTGGCCATATTGTACTAAATATCAGACATATTGCACTTAATACTGGCCATATTGTACTAAATATCAGACATATTGCACTTAATACTGGCCATATTGTACTAAATATCAGACATATTGCACTTAATACTGGCCATATTGTACTAAATATCAGACATATTGCACTTAATACTGGCCATATTGTACTAAATATCAGACATATTGCACTTAATACTGGCCATATTGTACTAAATATCAGACATATTGCACTTAATACTGGCCATATTGTACTAAATATCAGACATATTGCACTTAATACTGGCCATATTGTACTAAATATCAGACATATTGCACTTAATACTGGCCATATTGTACTAAATATCAGACATATTGCACTTAATACTGGCCATATTGTACTAAATATCAGACATATTGCACTTAATACTGGCCATATTGTACTAAATATCAGACATATTGCACTTAATACTGGCCATATTGTACTAAATATCAGACATATTGCACTTAATACTGGCCATATTGTACTAAATATCAGACATATTGCACTTAATACTGGCCATATTGTACTAAATATCAGACATATTGCACTTAATACTGGCCATATTGTACTAAATATCAGACATATTGCACTTAATACTGGCCATATTGTACTAAATATCAGACATATTGCACTTAATACTGGCCATATTGTACTAAATATCAGACATATTGCACTTAATACTGGCCATATTGTACTAAATATNAGAGCAGGCACCATGCTGAATGTTTAAAACGCACTAAGTGACCCAGTGACCTAGTTTTTGGCCCGCATGGCCATGTTCAAACTTGGCCAAGAGATTGTCAAGATAAAACTTGTGACCAAGTTTGGTGAAAATCGGATGAAAAGAACTTGCATTAGAGAGGCGGTCATCATGCTTAATGTTTAAAACGCACTAAGTGAACCTGTGACATAGTTTTTGACCCGGCATGACCCATGGGCATGACCCACATTTAAAATTAGATAGCATTTAGACAAAACTTCCGACCAAATTTGGTGAAGATCGGATGAAAACTACTTCAATTAGAGAGCGGAAACCATGCTAAATCCTTAAAATGCACTAAGTGACCCCCTGACTTTGTTTTTGATCTGGCATGACCCATATTCGAACTTGGCCTAGATTTTGTCTAGATACAACTTCTGAGTAAGTTTGTTGAAGATCGAATGAAAACTATATGAATTAGAGAGCGGACACGAAGAGTGTGACGGACACACCATGCTAAATCCTTAAAATGCACTAAGTGAACCCGTGACATAGTTTTTGACCTGACATGACCCATATTCGAACTTGACCTAGACACAACTTCTGACCAAATTTGGTGGAGACCGGATGAAAACTACTTCAATTAGAGAGCGGACACCATGCTAAATCCTTAAAATGCACTAAGTGACCCCATGACCTAGTTTTTGACCCGACATGACCCATATTCGAATTTGACCTAGATATTGTCTGGATACAACTTCTGACCAAGTTTGGAAAAGATCGAATGAAAACTATTTGAATTAGAGAGCGGACACGAAAAGTGTGACAGACCGACAGCCTGACGGCCTGACAGTCTGACCGCCTGACGGACAGTGCGAAAACTATATACCCCCTTTTCTTCGAAAGGGGGCATAAAAAGGGAAAATTAGTTTTTCATCCTTTAAGATTTTCTTCCTTTTTTCCTCATCAATATTGTATATAACTGGAACAAAAAAAAAACACTTATGTTTTGAGCATTGTATACCGCCAGTTTAAAAAATATTTGATACAAATACAAAATAAAGAACATAATTATATGGTTACTGTTTTATGATAACAGATTGATATCCAATGAGGATGATATTGGCCAATGCTTGACAAGGCTTTATTTAAAAAATATTTATTGCATCAAATTTGAATGGGATTGGATTTCAATTTTTGCAACATTATCTGGATTGTCTCCCAGATAATTATATAACATAAATTGCTAAAATACATTATTAACAGTTCAACAACATAATCAGTTAGTATAACATAGACAAAGATTAATAATACATGAAAGTAGGTAATCAATTATTAAGTTATTGACAATAGTTAACTTCTATTGTATGTATGTTATTGACAATTGCATAGAAAATTTACAACCTTTTTTAGCCTGCTATGAATGCCTGTACCGTTCTGAGCACCATTTCATTAAAATCCAAAGACGTGTTGGGTTCACCACATAGCAAACAATTAAGATTATGGTTATGGTTCAATTTGCTTATAGTTAATCCTCTTATGTGTGCAAATTTTAAACATTCAAAGAAGTAACAAGGCTTTCCTGAGGATGTTCATCTGAGTCAGATATTAATCTGCTATCATAAGACAATCTGTAATGAAGGTGTCCTTCCAACTTGTGTATCTCTGAAACCTTGGTGATGTTATGAAGGCTGATTGCAGGACAAATTGCATTGAGAAAATATGACATCAGAAAATGCAATTGCACAACTGAAAGAAAATGATTTCAAACAATCCAAAATTATTCAAGGTCATCTCCAGACATCTTACAGATTGACACTTACATACAACACTTTACACACAAACATTAAGTCCATTTTTCCTAGAACAAGGCTCATAAAGTATCAATCGTGATAACACAGTCTTATTATGTTGCTTCAAGACAAAAACCTGTTTAAACAAAAGTACTGACCAATTGAAAAATGCGGTCACCCTATCCGGGTTACAAGTCATTTGGATATCATAGTTGCACAGATTTATTTTTTTTGACAGTTTGAGCGGGTGAGTTGAATTAAACATCCCTCTGCTAAGGACTGCAATAGTAAGAGGACCTTATGTCTAGAGTGCCACAGAACAGATTTTTTTTTATTGCAATACACAAGGCAACTAGATGTATTTGGTGCCCTAAAAACAAACACTTTAAGCCCTTCGTATGAAGCATGTCTGACTGTGTTCCAGTGTCATTAAATTAATCAACTGTCTGAGCTCAATTGTCAGTAAATTAATCAACTGTCTGAGCTGCATTGTCAGTATATAAATCAGGTCGTATGGGCTCCATTGTCAGTAAATTAATCAACTGTCTTAGATCCATTGTCAGTAAAGTAATCAGTCTGTCTGAGCATCATTGTCAGTTAATTAATCAGTCTGTCTGAGCTCCATTGTCAGTAAATTAATCAGTTTGTCTGAGCTCCATTGTCAGTAAAGTAATCAGTATGTCTGAGCATCATTGTCAGTTAATTAATCAGTATGTCTGAGCTCCATTGTCAGTAAATTAATCAGTCTGTCTGAGCTCCCTTGTCAGAACAGAACAGAACAGAACAGAACTTTTATTTTCACCCAAGTATATAACATATACAATAAGGGCAATATAACAAAGTACAATTTTTATAACAATATTTTGACTTCCGATAATTTAGCAACAACAGCACATATTATACAGCGAGGGTGGGGGTATTCAGAATGAGCATATATAAAGATATTGACTACGGGAATGTGGGAAAAGTTAATCAATTACAAAAACACCAAATTATCATACATAGTGAGCAATGCATGAGAATGAAATAACGGTTCGTAATTGTGTAGCCTAATATGTCGAGGATTCTAATATTATTAGTGATCTTTAACCTTAATTATGCGGGGTTGTCTTGTTCACACGTCACTTAACTTTGCACGCGCTGTTACTGATAGCAGTTTTCAGGAAAGTAAAATGTTTTTTTAAAAGGTGCAGGTTAAAACAGTGCGTTTAAGGCGATAATGCAACTTGCAGTTGGTAGCTTTAATTTCTGTATTCGGAATAGTTGCAGACATGTTTTTTCGTGATTTATTCGCTCGACTGCACCCGCACAATGAAATTTGCCAATGGGCGAATGGATAATGTCGGAGCAACCCGAGGCCATGATAGCTGTACTTCTCAAGGACACAAAAGATAAGGTACTACCGTTAGGATTAAGCAAATTGTGTGTACTGCATGTAGGAAGAATGAGCAAGGCCTAAGCGGTATCAAGAGGTGATTTTTTGTCAACTTACTATTATAATGGTGGTATGAGTCGGCTTATTTAAAACAAAACAATAATTCGTAAATCGAGACGGTACAAAAATATGAAAATCACTAGCAAAAAGGAATTGTTATAAGTTATAAACTGATATTATTATTATTGCAATATATTCTATGATTTTTTTTT
>VMBQ01001076.1:83972-129856 GCA_007657795.1 Dreissena rostriformis | reverse complement strand
TGTCTGAGCTCCATTGTCAGTTAATTACTAAGTCTGTCAGAGCTCCATTGTCAGTTAATTAATCAGTTTGTCTGAGCTCAATTGTCAGTTAATTACTAAGTCTGTCTGAGCTCCATTGTAAGTTAATTAATCAGTGTGTCTGAGCTCCATTGTCAGTTAATTACTAAGTCTGTCTGAGCTCCATTGTAAGTTAATTAATCAGTTTGTCTGAGCTCAATTGTCAGTTAATTACTAAGTCTGTCTGAGCTCCATTGTAAGTTAATTAATCAGTGTGTCTGAGCTCCATTGTCAGTTAATTACTAAGTCTGTCTGAGCTCCATTGTCAGTTAATTAATCAGTATGTCTGAGCTCCATTGTCAGTTAATTACTAAGTCTATCTGAGCTCCATTGTCAGTAAATTAATCAGTTTGTCTGAGTTCCATTGTCAGTTAATTACTAAGTCTGTCTGAGATCCATTGTCAGTTAATTAATCAGTTTGTCTGAGCTTCATTGTCAGTTAATTACAAAGTCTGTCTGAGCTCCATTGTCAGTTAATTAATTAGTTTGTCTGAGCTCAATTGTCAGTAAATTAATCAGTCTGTCAGAGGTCCATTGTCAGTAAATTAATCAGTTTGTCTGAGCTCCATTATCAGTAGATTGATCACCTATCTCAGCTCGATTGTCAGTAAATTAATCAGTTTGTCAAAGCTCCATAATCAGTAAATTAATCAGTGTGTCTGAGCTCCATTGACAGTAAATTAATCAGTATATCTGAGACAAATTGTCAAGAACAAGAACAAGAACAAATTGTTTATTTCACCCAAGTATTCAAAATATACAATAAGGGCAATATAACAAAGCAAGATTATTTAATAAATTATAAACTATAAACTTCCAGTAATATTTACAATATATTGTCAGTAAATTAATCAACCAGACTGTCTGAGCTCCATTGTCAATAAATTAATCAGTCTGTCTGAGCCCCATTGTCAGTAAATTAATCAGTATGAGCTCAATTGTCAGTTAATTAATAAGTCTGTCTGAGCTCATTGTCAGTAAATTAATTATTCGTTTTGAGTTCTATTGTCAGTAAATTAATCAGTCTGTCTGAGCTCCCTTGTCAGTAAATTAATCAGTCTGTCTAAGCCCCATTGTCAGTAAATTAATCAGTCCAGTCTTGGACGTAACCCACTCGACCGACGACCGAGTGGATTGATTTTTGCGTCGGTCGAGTGAAAATTCCAAGCCGGTAGCCCGATTGGTAGAGTGCTTTTTTCTTGTCCGAACTTAGAAACATGTCCGAAATAGCTTCCTATAGTTATAGCTTCCTCGGCATTCCGGAAATTTTTGCTCGGTACCGATTGTGCCAGGTATTTTATTTATTGATTTTTGATTGGCTGGTGATGGCGCAGACATGAACGGTAACTGACGAAAAATCCTCCTTTCTTTCCGAAAATCTTACAATGTCCGCCATCTTTAAATATTTTAAGCGATCGATTTGCAAAGTAAAGCACTGCACTATCTGCTTAGCAAATTGTAAAGCAATATGCTAACAAAAGTATCTATTTATTACGTATTTGCTAGGAAACTCCTTTTCATTCTCTGAAATTAAACGATATGCACATTTTATTTCATGTGCAAAACACGTACATCTTTCGGACATTCTTTTTTCGGAAACAGTATTTTTCGTCGATTTTTTTTATTTTTTATTTTCGATGTTCTTTATAACATTTTCTATAAAATGACAAATACACATGCGGTGATACGAATGGTCTGGTTTTTACTATTTTGCATTGTATCCTCGAGTCACCAGTTTCGGTTGATGTGTAAAAAATAGTTGACAATAGTTGAGCCCAAATACCAGTAAATTAATCAGTCTGTGTGAGCTCCATTGTCAGTAAATTAATCAGTATGTCTGAGATCAATTGTCAGTTAACTAATCAGTCTGTCTGAGCCCCATTGTCAGTAAATTAATCAGTCTGTCTGATCTCCATTGTCAGCAAATTAATCAGTCTGTATGAGCTCAATTGTCAGTTAATTAATCAGTCTGTCTGAGCCTAATTATCAGTACATTAATCAGTCTGTCTGAGCTCCATTATCAGTGAATAAATCAATCGTTCAGAGCTCAATTGTCAGTAAATTAATCAGTCTGTCTGAGCTCCATTCTCAGTAAATTAAGCAGTCTCTCTGAACTCAATTGTTAGTAAATTATTCAGTCTGTCTGAGCTCTATTGTCAGTAAATTATTCAATCTGTCTGAGCTCCATTGTCAGTAAATTAATTTGTCTGTCTGAGCTCTATTGAAAGTAAATAAATTAAATGTCCAGACTTTATTTGGAAAAAAAAATCTTTACTTAAAAAGAAATTGATAGGTAAGTTAGTCATGCAACAACACCTTTCCTGCTATCAACACATTGAATAATCTCATCTCATCTTCGCCTGTGGTTCCACAACACATTAAATATTAAATAGTTCATCGCAAAAGCAAATGTGCAATTGTCGCAGCTGGTTTCTAGATATAGTATCATGGCCCAGCAAAGGCCGCTGTTGTTACCCTCAAGACAAAAGTGGTCTACATAATTAGATGACATTTCTGTGACACCAGAGAGGGCGGATAATGAAGGAAGACAGAGCTGTGCAGCTGATGCCAGAAAGTATTTTTTTAATACGATACAATGATTTGACTGTAAAATTGAAAAAAACCCAGTTCACATAATTTTAAAGCCCCATTAATACTAAAAAATCAACGAAATTTCATACAATATTTCGTAAAATAAAGTTAACCAAGAAAAAATCAGCGTCCTGAAAGCAATTATATAGCCAAAATCTTAACGTCAGATGTGGTCTGGTAACATGAATGTTTGTAGATACAAAATGCTCGTTTTCATTTTTTTGTGGCATAATATATTCCATTTTAATTTCATGTGACAATATCTGAGTGATTTTTGAGTATTAATGGGGCTTTAAAAGGTCTGTAGTAAATTGAATTATAATCATGTGAACTCTGTTACGTAATTAATAAAGCTAACTTTAAACTTTGGAGACTACTTTGAAAACTTTATATCTTTATCCAGCCTAAAACGCAATTAATTATTCCTTTTTGAAAAAGCTTTGCATATTAAACATAACAATAGTGAAGTATGTTGACATAATGTATGTGCTTGACTTTTGAGATTATACTAAATCTTATATCATTATCCAGCTATAATTGCGATTAAGCAAGAAACTTCGAACCCTGTTTTTGCTTAAAACCTAACAATTGTGTACTGTTTTAGCATTAAATTTAAATCTGAACAACCCCTGCATTTCTATATTTGTTCAACTCGATGTTGCTCATGCACAATATTCAAGATTTAAATAATAAGGTAAATATACAGTATTTTTTTTTCACCATTTTGGGATTGGGAAAAATCGCAGTGCTGACTAAAATTGGGAAATTAGTGTTGTTGTTGTTTTGGGAAGAAATGCTTCAAAATTGTGAATAAAGTGTTTTCAAAATTATATTTACAAAGGTTCAACTTATAGAGCTGGATGGGAGATGAACTAAATGTTGGGATNTGTAAATGACCTTTGACCTTGAAGGATGACCTTGACCTTTCACCACTCAAAATGTGCAGCTCCATGAGATACACATGAATGCCAAATATCAAGTTGCTTTATAATCTTCAATATTGCAAAAGTTATGGCCAATGTTAAAGTTTTGGGACGACGCGGACGGCAGAAGGACGAGCTGGCTATGACAATACCTCGGGTTTTCTTCAAAAACAGCCTAAAAAACAACCGAGCTAATAATAGTTGCCACATGGTCAATTATTATCTTATTTTATTAATAATTGAATAATATCATTAATAATTGACTTATTTCATCGCAGTTTTTCAATGAAAAGATGTTCAGTAGAAATGATTTTGGTAAAGTTAAATTTTTTCAAATTTTGGGAGTGGTTGCTTTACCTCTTTGACTTTTTAGTATGTATATATAACTACATATTCGTAAAAAAGTATTCTTTGGTTTCGTAAGTGCATAAATGCTTATGTAAGAATTAAGCTAGTTATCTGTAAATTTGTAAATAAATATATTCAATTGGCATCCTTTTTTTTTCTTCAAACAGTTTTTTGTCGATTGGTTTCATCTCCTTCTGCGCATTAAGATGGTCAACTTTTAGCAACTTTACAGAAAGAATTACGAGTTTGCATTACATTCACTGAGATAGTTTGCAATACCAGAATTGCCTTCGTTTCAGAAATTATAAGACCATGTGACTGCCCTTTATATTTAAAGCACCATTACTACTCAAAATCAACAAAAAATGTGTACAATATTTCGTTAAATCAAGTTAACCAATAAAAAATCGGTATTCCTTATAGCAATAGCCAAAATTTCAAAGCCAGATGTGGTCAGGTAACATAGATTTTTGAAGATACAAAAATGCTTGTTTTTTTTTTTGTGTCACAATAAATTCCATTTTAATTTCCGGCAAGGATATCTATTTATACGACGCACAAACACTTCAATATGAAAACCAGAAGACCTCATCTGGTGTTGCAATTATGGCTATTGCTATAAGGAACACTGATTTTTTTTATTGGTTTACTTTATTTTACGAAATATTTTACGAAATGTTCGCTGATTTTGAGTGGTAATGAGGCTTTAAGATTGAAATTTCCAACATATCATGGCACTTCTCTATAACTGGGATATTGTGATGCAAACAAACTTCTGAGAATAGATTTTTGTCAACAACGCCTTATGCATTGTTAAAAAACGTAGTTTATTTCAAGATTTAGGTGTCTTATTCCGAATTCACATAACAGTGTGTTTCAAGTTTTTTGTCAACAAGGCCTTATCTCCAGTGATCTGGTCTACAGTAAATGATGTGGGCAAAGCGTTAAACCGTTCTATGTACTTTACAATTGCATCTCACTTGCAACAGTTGTGCACTCAGCTCTTTATCAGGTCTTAATTGGTGATGAAGGTTATATAGAGCAAATATCATACTCCGATCATTCAATATCGGGAAAAGCTGAAAATTGAATCTGGAACTGACATATTTCAGGCCTTTTTCTGTCTATTTGGGGAAAAAGTACCTAGCAAAATGGGGATTTTTCGAGTCGCCAAATTGGGAAGAATTTTTATCAACAAAAGCATTATTTGGGCTTTTTGGGCAGGGGATTTTCCAGTCATTTTGGATAAAAATAATATAAATTATGGTTATATATTATTTTGTAGGTTGTTTAAAAAATAAAATGAGATATAGAGTCTAATAATCATAAGTCNGATTTTTTTTTTTTTGAGAATTGGGGAAAAAATATGCATATTTGCCATGGGGAATGGGTCCGACTATCGGACCCGTGAGATAGGCAGAAAAAGGCCTGCATATTTTAATATTGAATCTGGGTTAACAATACATTGGTTGGAAGCCTGAATCAATGCTTCAGTTTCAGTTACATTATATGAAGAGATAAGCTGCTAATCTGATAATCGTAATGGGAAAAATGTGCATAAAAATGTGCTTAAAGTGTGGTACCAGGTAAGCCTGTGCATTCCACACAGGCTAATCAGGGACAACACTTTTTGCATACACTGAATTTTCAGTAAGAAGGGACTTTCTTTAAATGAAAAATGGCATTAAAGCGGAAAGTGTTGTCCGTGAAATGCCTGTGAAGACTGCACGTTCAACCAAATGCCTACATTTAAAAACTTGTAAGACAATACAACTGCCCTTCATTTTAACCCTTTGAGCAGCACTGGAACCCAATTTTGAAGGCCTTTGCAAACAGTTTGGATCCAGATGAGACGCCACAAAACGTGGCGTCTCATCAGGATCCAAACTGTTTGCTATTCTGATAGTATTCTTTGAAAAAAAAATCGAAGAAAATGCTAAATTAAGAAATTCACCAGACGACATTTTAGCAGACGACAAATTTCCCAGCATGCAGAGGGGTTAAGATTGGAATTGCCTGAGCCAGCATATTATGGCATTACTCGGTTACTGAGATACTGTGATGCAAACAATTTCTTAGAAAATGTTTTTGTCAACAAGGCCTTATCTCCAATGATCTTCTCTATAGTAAATGATGAGGGTGAAGCGTTAAACTGTTGTTTTTTTCTTGACAATAACATCTCACATACAACAGTTCTGCACTCAAAGCTTCATCTGATTTTGATTGTTGACAAGGTTATGAAGCGAATATCATTCTCCGATCATTCAATATCCAGACAGGCTAAAAATGGAATCTGGAACTGACATAATTTAATATTGAATCTGGATAAACAATACGTTAGTTCACAGCCTAATGCTTGCTTCAAGTTACGTAATATGAAGAGACGAGCTGATAATATGTAACCTGGGTTCTGGAAAAATGGGGCTTAATGCATGTGCCTTAAGTGTCATCCCAGATTAACCTATACTGTCTACACAGGCTTATAAGGGATGTCACTTTCTCCCTTAACTGGATGTGCGTTTACAAGAGACTTTCTTTTAAAAAAAATTAAAATTCAATAATAGCCAAAAGTGTTGCCCCTTATTAGCCTGTGCAGATTGCACAGGATTCTCTGAGACAAGACTTAACGCAGATGCATTAAGGCCTGTTTTTCCAGAGTGAGGCTAATATTGAATCTCAGGGCCCTCAATCTGTCAAATCCACGGCCGAAATTCGGCCGCATTCCTCCCCCCCCCCCTGAAAAGTATACTTTTTTCCCCTTTTGAAAAAAGCAATGAATATAGTGCAAACATGTACAAATGTTATAATTAGAGAGTAAGTAAAAAATCCCCCCAAAAGGGAAACGCCGCGAAAATTCCCCCTGCTATGGGAAGCGACCCGCTTCCCCTAAAATGGATTGAGGGCCCTGAATCTGGAAAAAAAATACGTTCGCTAGAAGCCTGATGTGCTTGCTTCAAGTTACGTAATGAGCAGAGACAAGCTGATTATATGATGCTAGTAATGAAGTTTAGAAACCAAAATATGTAAATGTTACATGAGAGAATTGAATCTGACAATGTTACTGTGATTTTGGTGCCCACTCTCTTCAACTATGTTTTACGTTCTGAGAAATCACAATCTTTCTCCAAATTATTCACATTTGGTTGAGACTAAACTGGAGCATATTTTAAATTGATTATCAAAATAAGCTGAGAAATTATAATGTATGGCACTTCTCCTCATTGCTATCTATATACCTATGAAGTTGCATGTTGAAAACTTTCATAGTATCTGAGATAAAGCACTGAAAAGTTACATCATACAAAAACAATAAAGGGCAATAACTCTTATTTAATAAGCCAAATTCGCTGAATTGATATCCCCCGCCAATTTCAAAATTGTGTGACAGACGGAATGACGGACTGACAGCTCCCATTTTATATCCCTCCACCTTTNCTGGGGGGGGGGGGGGGATAATAAAGTGAAGGGTTATGGTTCTTGTGCATGGCACTTCTCCTCATCGATCTCTATACACCCATGAGGTTTCATGTTGATATCTTATATAGTTTCTGAGATATAGCCCTGAAAAGTTTGTGACAGACAGACGGTCGGACGGATGGACGGGCAATGCCAATTCTATATCCCTCTGCCTTTGGCGGGGGATAATAATAAGGGAGCAGAAAACAACATTCAGAGTTACTTAAAAATACAAGGATATCAGTAAAACCGATGGATGATCCCTGATGATGCTTTGTCGATATATGGGTTAATTGTGTGGAAAAAAAAAAAGGTGCTCTTGAGAAAACAGGACTACAGATAAAATTACATGTCAATTAGATTTCACTACAACCTTTAGCAGCAAATGTTTTTTTTCCCAAAAACTATTTGTCAATTAGTTTTTAACATTTTGATCAACTCTACCTATATTTCTGAATGAGATGCGCTCTTTGTTATAATTCTCAGCAGTTCTAATTTCAAATAATGAAGTAAATAGAAGTTCTTATTGTCAATTGTTGTTAGTTACTATTAATGGTATATTTGTAACCCCTATCCATCAACGAAAATTCCATTGAAATCATTGTTCCACAGTGTAATTTGTTTGTCTGACACAGAATCGCCGTTTTCTTTTGCGCCGAATATTTCAAAGGCTGTCACCACCTGCGCTATTTAATCTGAGAATATACTCTTCACAAAGTCTTTTTCCGACCGTTCAGGTCGCATAACGAATTGTCAATAACTGGGCATGCACGCATTAAATCAAAGTTTCCAAGCTTGTCTGTTAGAGCAGCCGACATTTTCCACATTTTCACGACAGAAGTAACTTGTATATAAAGACACCGTTCCGAACCAGTGTCTATATATAAACTTACTACAAATATAATGGCCACACTATAATTACTTCGACACTGGGTCAAGGTTGGTGTTGGCCCGTTTTATAAACCGTAAATGGGGTTAGAAAAAAGAGAGAACCGATGTTAAACAATCCTGCTTCCGAATAGACGATAATAATTCGGTACAGAGGGACACGATACAACTAAAACGACCATGAATGGAATGCAATTCGTTTTTCCATTTTCATTATCGTTTCTGTACGATCGATTTTTTATTTTATTTTTTTTTCTGTTAAAAACAAATCCTAACAAGAGTGCCAATTGTCACAAGATACGCCCGTTATCCTTGAAATGCACTAAGTGACCCTGTGACCTAGTTTTTGACCCGGCATGACCCATATTAGTACTTGACCTAGATATTGTCTAGATACAACTTCTGAATAAGTTTGGTGAAGATCGGATGAAAACTACTTGAATTAGAGAGCGGACACTGCTGTGGACGCCGCCGCCGCCCACCCGCCGCCCGCCCGCCGCCCGCCCGCCCGCCAAGGGTGAAACTATAATACGTCCCGTTTTGAAAAAACGGGCGTATAAAAATGATGAAACAATCCTTATCTGTAGCTCTGAGAACATCTATTATAAGCCTCAGTGACCTTGACCTTGACCCCAGTGACCTCAAACCTCATCAACAGGTAAAGGTCCATGCAAGGTACCTACATGCCAAATATGTAAGAGTTCCGTAAAATATTGAAGGCGCTATGAGAAACCAATAAAAAAGTGTGACGGAAGGAAGTAAGGAAGTAAGGAAGGACAAACTGGCAATTATATGCTTTGTATGACAGTTTTGGGGTAAAATCACATATGCTGAAAAGAATGCATGGCTGACAGCCTGAGGGGTTGTTCTAATCTGGAACACAGTATGATAGTTGAGCATATAAAAGCTGTACTTCATGAAGATAACTTGCTATTATTTTATGGTTAAACACTCCGCTCTTATGAAATATTGAATTTGATAGCAACGAAATCAACAGGATAAGCCAATTTAGTACTCAGTTTAATGATGTCTAGCTTTTTAATTAACGTGTACTTTTACTTTTTATTGCAAAACTATGGTGGAATTTTTTTCAGATTGCATAAAATGAAAAGCATTAATGCAGATTTCAAACTTCAGGAAATATTTTCAAGGTATACAAAATAATCAAGGTCATTAAATTATTTTTTTATATCTTAAAAAAAAATAAGTTTCCATTGTTACATCCTTTCAAATTTGTGTTTCTTTTCTCTCAAAACCATAGTAACATATTATTTAAACAACAAAAAATCCCATTAGAGAAATCTATCCTCCCAATGAGTTTTAAACTCCACTTTGTGTTTGAAAGGCTACACTGTGGTTGAAAGGCTTCTCTCTGTTTGAAACTCTACACTGTGGTTAAAAGGCTACTCTCTGTTTGAAACTCAACTCTGTGTTTGAAAGGCTTCTCTGTGTTTGAAGGCTACTCTGTGTTTGAAAGGCTTCTCTGTGTTTGAAGGCTACTCCGTGTTTGAAAGGCTTCTCTGTGTTTGAAAGGTAACTCTGTGTTTGAAAGGCTACTCTGTGTGTAAAAGGCTTCTATGTGTTTGAAAGGCTACTCTGTGTTTGAAAAGCTAACCTGTGTTTGAAAGTATGCTCTGTGTTTGAAAGGATGTTCTGGGTTTGAAAGGATGTTTTGTGTTCGAAAGGCTACTCTGCATTTGAATGGATACTCTGTGTTAGAAATGCTACTTGGTGTAATAAAGGCTACTCTGAGTTAGAAAGGCTACTCTGTTTTAGAAAGGCTACTCTGTGTTAGAAGGGCTACTCTGTGTTTTAAAGGCTACTCTGTGTTTGAAAGGCTACTCTGTGTTTGAAAGGGTCATTAGTGTGTGTAAGGCTTCTCAGTGTGTCAAAGACTATTCTATTTTTGAAAGACTACTCTGTGTTAGAAAGGCTACTCTGTGTTTGAAAGGCTACTTTGTGTTTGAAAGATAACTTTGTGTTTGCAAGGCTTTTCTTTATTTGAAAGGCTACTCTATGTTTGATAGGTTACCCTGTGTTTGAAATGCTACTCTGTGTGTGAAAGGCTTCTTTGTGTGTGAAGGCTTCTCTGTGTTTGAAAGGCTACGCTGTGTTTGAATGGCTTCTCTGTGTTTGAAAGGATTCTCTGTGTTTGAAGGCTTCTCTGTATTTGAAAGGCTTATCTGTGTTTGAAAGGCTACTCTTTGTTTAAAAGGTTTCTCTGTGTTAGAAAGGCTACTCTGTGTTTGAAAATCTAACCTGTGTCTGAAAGGATGCTTTGTGTTTGAAAGGATGTTCTGTGTTAGAAAGGATGTTCTGTGTTTGCAAGGCTTCTCTGCATTTGAATGGATACTATGTGTTAGAAATGCTTCTTTGTGTTATAAAGGGTACTCTGTGTTAGAAAGGCTACTTTGTGTTAGAAAGGCTACTCTGTGTTTTAAAGGCTACTCTGTGTTTGAAAGGCTACTCTGTGTTTGAAAGGATTATCTGTGTTTGTAAGGCTTCTCAGTGTGTCAAAGGCTTATCTGTATTTGAAAGGCAACTCTGTGTTAGAAAGGCTACTTTGTGTTAGAAAGGCTACTCTGTGTTTGAAAGGCTACTCTGTGTTTGAAAGGCTACTTTGTGTTTGAAAGACTTCGTTGTGTTTGAAAGACTTCTTTGTGTTTGCAAGGCTACTCTTTATTTGAAAGTCTACTCTGTGTTTGAAAGGCTACTTTGTGTTGGAAATACTTCTTTGTGTTTGAAAGACTTCTTTGTGTTTGCAAGGCTACTCTTTATTTGAAAGGCTACTCTGTGTTTGAAAGGCTACTTTGTGTTTGAAAGACTTCTTTGTATTTGAAAGGCTACTCTGTGTTTGCAAGGCTACTATTTATTTGAAAGGCTACTCTATGTTTGATAGGTAACTCTGTGTTTGAAATGCTACTCTGTGTTTGAAAGGCTACTCTGTATTTGAAAGGTTACTCTGTGTTTGAAAGGCCACTCTGTGTTTGAAAGGCTTCTCTGTGTTTGAAAGGCTTCTGGTTGTTTGAAAGGCTACAGCTATAAAATATAGATATTTGACATCACAGAAAACAGTTTCAATAAATGACCCTTTGTAACAGTCTTTTTTTACTATTACCAACTCAGTGATAATCACAGTAAAGCATGTGGCTTATCTAGAACAAGGCCCTTCAAATGCAAAGCCATGGCATACACAAATAATCCATTTATAACATTGTTTTGATCATGTCCATATCATTGAATGTGATATTCATTTCTGTATGGAACACAGTTATTTTTATTAACATTTTAGCGGAAGACAAATTTCCCAGCATGCAAAGGGTTTAAAGGTAAAAATATGAAAAGAAGCGTGGCAATAAATTAATTATTTCTCAGCTGATTATTTTGCACCTTTCTGCTAATTATTGATCTTTATTAAAAACTTAATAATTTATTTCTTAGTTATTTATGTACAAATCCTCAGCTAACTGAGGGCGTAATTTAATCAAATGAATACTGAAAAACTCATAGGTAGAGTTATTCGTCTAGGCTACTATAAACATAACCCTAACCAATAAGTCAGTAATGATGTTGTTCTATGTAGATAGCAGGATTTGATTCCAATGTATGTGGTGAATGAAATGTGCTCATGTTTCACATGCCATCTATCTATGTTGTTTAAGAAATATGCGCTCCATGTGATATGCCGATGGTGATGTTGGCTATTACTATGAAATGTGTGCTTGAATGTATTAAATAGATGATGTTTAGTACTTTAACAAGTATAATTGTGATGATTTATTCTATAGAAAACTATATGTTATATTATGATATGTGATATGTGCATGTTGTCATTAAATGAAGTATAAAAAAATCAAACATTTATATTATCATTTGATTACCAGTTTTCGAAAATTTTGGCTCAGTGCAAGTCCTGCATTACTGGTGTGGGGATTGGCCATTCTTCCCAATACCTCTGAGTCAGGTAGGGTAGTGTCAAGTTAACCCTTTGCATGCTGGGAAATTTGTCGTCTGCTAAAATGTCGTCTGATGAATTTCTAAA
This sequence comes from Dreissena rostriformis, assembly GCA_007657795.1. Classification (NCBI taxonomy): domain Eukaryota; kingdom Metazoa; phylum Mollusca; class Bivalvia; order Myida; family Dreissenidae; genus Dreissena; species Dreissena rostriformis. The sequence continues at coordinate 117,550 of VMBQ01001076.1, read as the reverse complement.
ATCATTTTCTTCAAATTTGTTCAAAGAATACTATCAGAATAGCAAACAGTTTGGATCCTGATGAGACGCCACGTTCTGTGGCGTCTCATCTGGATCCAAACTGTTTGCAAAGGCCTTCAAAATTGGGTTCCAGCGCTCAAAAGGTTAAGGTCATATGTATGTGCACCTAGTACTGGTTAACCAGCTAACCCAGGAAACATGAACAAGGCTTGTCACCAAAGGATGACATATGCCCCCTTTTTCCACATTTTTCTAAACCTAAACGCAAAGTGTTTTTCCACATTTTTCAAAACCTAAACGCAAAGTGTGACAGAATTTTAGACGGACAGACAGATGGACATTGCGATCACCATATGCCCACCTTCAGGAGCATAAAAACTGTAGAAAACTGCCTAAAAATCCAACAAAACAAACTAACATGGGAGAAATTCCTATGCCAATTATCTTTGACGAGACTGGTTTTCCTAATGAGGATCAAATTTGAAGGCCTTCTGATAAAAAAACTGTAGATAATTGAAGAGATAATAATTAAAGCTTGATCATGATAGAATATGGTTTTATTCTGACTTCACCTTAATGAGTTTTAGATTTGTGCATTAAACAATGGTATCTCATTGGAAAAAATGAAGCAGATATGTCACTGTTCAACATTTCGCTTTGATGATTTAGAAGATATGAAGCAGATATGTAATTGCCATGTCTTTTGAAAACAAAATTTTCTCTGAAACCATGGTGATGTTATGAATTCAGATTGCAGGACTAATTGCATTGGGAAGATGACATGAGCTAATGCAGATGCACAATGACAGGAAATGATTCCTACAAATGCAAAATACTGTAAAATCATTAATATTCATCGAAATGAAATTTTGTGGTTTTTCAAAAAATGGCTTTCAATGACATGTTAATAATTGTGGATTTTTGATTTTAGAAAACAAAGTGAGGAATTTGCTTTTCCTTTTCCGATGTGTTTGTGTCTAATTCCTTGATCGGTCAACAAATGAAACCAACGAAAATTGATGTCCCAAGAATAATAATGATTTTGCAGCATTAAAGGACATCGCTAGTTATTTTAAAGATTGACGCTTATGGAGGCACTTGAACTTGATCTTTTTCTGATTTGAAATTTTCACTAATGTATGGTACATATGTGAAATGTTCATGTTTGTATATATGTCATGGCAACAACATAACAAGCCAATCAGGATACATGTTGTTCAAGACATATTTCAAAATGGCAAATACAAGGGAGGCTAGCATAAAAATTGTGTGTGATATAAATAGAAGAGATTCACGCTTTTAAATGCTTTTAAAACTGTTTGTATAGAACCGATTGATTATATTGTTCCCATTGGATATTTAATGTTATTTCTTTGTTTTCAAAACTTACTAAGTTGTTCCAATGGCTTACTAAGTCATTCAGACGAGTAATTAAGTTGTTCACAAGAGTTATTAAGTTGTTCACACAAGTTATTAAGTCGTTCACACAAGTTATTAAGTTGTTCACACAAGTTATTATAAGTCGTTCACACGAGTTATTAAATTGTTCACACAAGTTATTTAGTTGATGGAACAAGTGACTTATAGTCATAGGAACGACATAAATGTAAACACATGCACACAACATCAGTGTGCCATGGTGCAAATTACAAACGCTGTCAGTGTGAAATGTCCTGAAGTCCAATTGTACAGGTTTTTATATATTTTTATGATTAAATCTGACACCTCAGGGGTAAATTTCACGGCACCTGATCTCATGTGTTAAATTCAATTATTGCATGTTGAAATTGTTCAAAGTGTAAACAAATCAATAACACTTCGAATCATACCCTGGAAACAAATACTTACATGGCTAGAGGAGATATGGTTGTATTTAATGGACATTGTGTCGTGTTTCTTTGTTACACAAAACAAAGGCAAAATGTAGAATTTTAGTCATTCATAAAACACTTAACTAGAAATGTCTGCCATGAACGGACCTAAGACATACATTTATATTGACAAGTTTCAACACATTTAACATGTGATTGATTAGGTCAAAAGAGGTTCACCCTGGTGAGATTTAAATTAAGCGCAAGCTTAATATGGCCTTCATTCTGTAGACATTTTTCATGCATGATTGTAAAATAATCAGCGTATGAGCCTTGTTATGGGAAAACTGGGCTTAACCCTTTGCATGCTGGGAAATTTGTCGTCTGCTAAAATGTCGTCTGCTAAATTTCTAAAATTAGCATTTTCTTCGATTTTTTTTCAAAGAATACTATCAGAATAGCAAACAGTTTGGATCCTGATGAGACGCCACGTTCTGTGGCGTCTCATCTGGATCCAAACTGTTTGCAAAGGCCTTCAAAATCCGGTTCCAGCGCTCAAAGGGTTAAAGTNAGTCAACAAGGCTCATGTTCACCTAATCTATAAGTTAGTTTTACTCAGGTCCACAAGGCTCATATTCACCTAATCTATAAGTTAGTTTTACTCAGTTCCACCCTTCAGTCAACAAGGCTCATGTTCACCTAATCTATAAGTTAGTTTTACTCAGGTCCACAAGGCTCATATTCACCTAATCTATAAGTTAGTTTTACTCAGTTCCACCCTTCAGTCAACAAGGCTCATGTTCACCTAATCTATAAGTTAGTTTTACTCAGGTCCACAAGGCTCATATTCACCTAATCTATAAGTTAGTTTTACTCAGTTCCACCCTTCAGTCAACAAGGCTCATGTTCACCTAATCTATAAGTTAGTTTTACTCAGGTCCACAAGGCTCATATTCACCTAATCTATAAGTTAGTTTTACTCAGTTCCACCCTTCAGTCAACAAGGCTCATGTTCACCTAATCTATAAGTTAGTTTTACTCAGGTCCACAAGGCTCATATTCACCTAATCTATAAGTTAGTTTTACTCAGTTCCACCCTTCAGTCAACAAGGCTCATGTTCACCTAATCTATAAGTTAGTTTTACTCAGGTCCACAAGGCTCATATTCACCTAATCTATAAGTTAGTTTTACTCAGTTCCACCCTTCAGTCAACAAGGCTCATGTTCACCTAATCTATAAGTTAGTTTTACTCAGGTCCACAAGGCTCATATTCACCTAATCTATAAGTTAGTTTTACTCAGTTCCACCCTTCAGTCAACAAGGCTCATGTTCACCTAATCTATAAGTTAGTTTTACTCAGGTCCACAAGGCTCATATTCACCTAATCTATAAGTTAGTTTTACTCAGTTCCACCCTTCAGTCAACAAGGCTCATGTTCACCTAATCTATAAGTTAGTTTTACTCAGGTCCACAAGGCTCATATTCACCTAATCTATAAGTTAGTTTTACTCAGTTCCACCCTTCAGTCAACAAGGCTCATGTTCACCTAATCTATAAGTTAGTTTTACTCAGGTCCACAAGGCTCATATTCACCTAATCTATAAGTTAGTTTTACTCAGTTCCACCCTTCAGTCAACAAGGCTCATGTTCACCTAATCTATAAGTTAGTTTTACTCAGGTCCACAAGGCTCATATTCACCTAATCTATAAGTTAGTTTTACTCAGTTCCACCCTTCAGTCAACAAGGCTCATGTTCACCTAATCTATAAGTTAGTTTTACTCAGGTCCACAAGGCTCATATTCACCTAATCTATAAGTTAGTTTTACTCAGTTCCACCCTTCAGTCAACAAGGCTCATGTTCACCTAATCTATAAGTTAGTTTTACTCAGGTCCACAAGGCTCATATTCACCTAATCTATAAGTTAGTTTTACTCAGTTCCACCCTTCAGTCAACAAGGCTCATGTTCACCTAATCTATAAGTTAGTTTTACTCAGTTCCACAAGGCTCATATTCACCTAATCTATAAGTTAGTTTTACTCAGTTCCACCCTTCAGTCCAGTAAATGAGAAGACATAATTCCAAGTACTCAATTACAAAGCATAGAACTCAATTTCAAACATAAATAAATTGGTAATACTCCGTCTTTTATGAAATCCAGAAATAATTATATTGCTCTGGCAACAAATTAACCAAAACAAAACTGAATAATATTTATATAATAACGTCTATATGTTTTTTTTTAGAATGAAAAAAAAGGAAATGACGCTGACATTTTCACCTAAGTACAACTTAAGTTAAGATTTCCCTTAAAAGTAAAAAGCTTTCTGTAACTTACCGACCCTGTATTGCAGCATTTAATGAGCCTTGCTCTGTTAAAACTGGGCTCAATGCATGTGTGTAAAGTGTCATCCCAGATTAGCCTGTGCAGTTTACACAGGCTAATCAGAGATGACATTTTTTGCTTTCATGGATTAAAAAAATAAGACTCTTTTAAACGAAAATCCTGTTTATGCCGAAACTGTCATTGATAAGCCTGTGTGGACTGCACCGGCTAATCTGGGATGACCCTTTATGCATTAAGCCCAGTTTTCAAGAACAGGCTTAAAAGATCAAAACTAACATCTCACCCACCTATTGTGTAGTTCATGCCATCAAGAGTAAAAGTGGCACTCTTGCATTTCTTGAATGCGCGCAAGGGCTGTCGTCGTGGTACCCGTTGCCCAGGCAACTGTGACGGGTCGTCTTCAGGCGTCGACGAAAGATCTGCCATTTGTAATCCAGATATATCCAGATATAACACAGTAATCCACCAATTTTTTTTTTTTTTTTTTTTTTTNTTTTTTTTTTTTTATTTTTATTTTTTTCTATAAATATAATCCACAAACGTGAACTTCTATGAATGTATGTTGTTTTTTATTGGGTTTTTAATCAGCATAATGCACAAAAATAAACTTCTAAGTTGACAGTGTCAAAAAAAGCTGATCAAATAGTATGTGCACTTATTAACTAAACATATTTTTTGTTTTTCATAAACTTATCCCAATGCTTAGTCAATCTGTTGATTTCTCATGAATAATAAAATCACACTAATCCATGAAAACAAAATTTATGAATTACTTTCACCTCCGTTAATTCCAATCAATCCGTAGTTTTTCTACCATACCAAATGTATGTGTTTAATTTGTCAAAATTAATTCCAGCTCAAACAATCAACGATCAACTTTTTATTGCATATTCAGTTGACTTTATTTTGTAGTTTTATGATACACTCTGTTGTTTTAATTTCAAGCTGATTTTATACTCTGATTTCCATTTCTGCACACAGGCTATTATTATACTCAATAATCTAGCTACATTAATGTTATTTCGTATCCACCTATATCAATATATAATTTATATAATTCAAATTAAACAACTGCAGACAGTATTCAAATCACACAATTATTTTTCAACACTAAACTACATCTGGCTTCTGTTAAAACCAGCAAAAATCACTTTTTCTGAAAACTTTCTTGCAAATAAAACGTCACGGTGATTTAAATCGCACACAATTTTCTTCCATATTTCTTGTATTTCCCAGATGACCGTCTTCACTGTCATGTTCCATTAAAAAATCCAATAAGCTTCACATTTGTCATCCTTCAAAGTGCCAAAAATGCATAAATATTAAGTCACACCAAGAATTATTCACATAACATACATGTCATGTAGATTTTATCAAAAAAAAAATCACTTTATTTGAAGTGTGAAAAGTGAATGAATATAAATCCAGTAACCAAAAATTCATCACATAACATGCATGTCTTGCATAATTGTAGTACATTTTATCCCAATCTAACAAAAATTCCTCATCACCCAGTAAGAATTGATAGATTCCTGTCACATAATTACACGTATTATTATTTCATATTGACCCGATCACATTGATGCAACACGTCCAGATGTGACCCTCTCTAATTACTGCTACTTGTTTGTATGCTGTGTTCCACCAGTGCAAGTTCTTTTGTAACAGTATGATTAGAACTGTATATAGACTGCTGCTAAAGAAAAAGCCAAGGAAAAAATATTAAGCCAAGGAATTTTTTTTAAACAAAAAGTCAATTTAATTTGTATTTTAATTTAGCTGCATTCTAGGAAAACTCTGATTAATTTTCCGCGTGTATGGAATTTTTACCTTAGGAGGAAGTCTCTTCTTAACAAAAATCTAGTTAAGGCGTTTGTGCCGTCTCTGATTAGCCTATGCAGACTGCTGATCAGGTTTGACACTTAACCCACATGCATTTAAAAGCCCAGTTTTCCCAATTATATTAAAATCCTTTTTTATTTCAGTTTCAATGAGATAAAATTATGAAATTAAATGATTTTGACTGCCTACAAATTTACACAACCTTAGTTTCTTAGTTTTTATAAAAATGATTATGTACAATTCAAGTCTGGATTAAATACGCTGTATGTATAGATTACATTTTTTATTAATTTACTTAACTTATTTTCTACACAAAAAACAAACACAAATTTATGATCCTTTCTGCAATGTACAAAAAAAATTGACTTGTGTAGCGTAACACAATTCCTTAACCAATTTCCATCACATTAGTCCTCCGAAAGTTCATTATTTCCAGTAAATAATTCTCCACATCTCTTTCTGAAATATGATGCATTTATGATAACATTTATTATTGTCTATTGATGTCTTTTGTATTTTCCATAATTGTGGTCACATGTGCTTTCTTAAATATATAGAATCATCAAGAAGTGTCCGACAATAGTTATGATGTACATGTACATCTATCAATTTCATTGCAGAAAGGGAATAAAAATCCCTCCAGTTGTTATTTTGTTAATTATAACACTGTTTGTTGACAAAATTGAAACCTTTCATTTTAAAAAAAATTAAAAAAAATAACCTAAATTTATAACAACCTCGATTTGATTGTATCGACTAAAAGCATATACTTCAATTCTTTAACTTGTGATTGTAAGAAAGGAATAACACCTGATTATGTAAGAGTTTAAATAATTTAAGATGAACTCTTTCATTGTTCTGTACAGTTAGGTATTCTTATTTAAATAAACAGAATTAATTTGCAAGTGGGTTACTCTTATTTAAGTAAACAGAAATAATTTGCAGACAAACATTACATTCTTTAGTAGAAAGAGCAAATACCTTATCCAAAATAAATATGGCAAATGACGTATCTCCTCTTAAATTTAAGCATTTTTTTTATTCTAATGAATTCAATAATCTTTTCAATAAACAAAAATCAACAAAAATACACTTCTCTACAAAAGATAAATTGAAAACTATATCAATTAATTATTTAAGGAAAATAAATCATTTAGATCCACCATCCACTACAGTCCATAATTAAACTAAAATTCATACCAATAAACTTCCCACGACAAAATAAATTTCAAGCTATATCAACTTAATATTTAAAGGAAATTAAATATTTAAGATTGCCCATCCACTTCCCCCAATAGTCCTTTTATATACAATATTTATTTATTGGGAAAGTTAAAAATAAATGAAAGACACCAGCTATACCTTCAAGCTTTTTAAAACTAAATTCACCACTAAACTCATAATATTCCATGGCACTGAATCATAATCATTAAGTAGACAGCATTATTTCCAGGAGAACAATAACTCTAGATGACAACATAATTTTCAGATGAGCACACTTATCAACCGTCAGGTACAACGCTGCCAACAATATGTGGTATTAATTGCCATTTCTATTTACCCAGTAAATGTAGCACTCAACATCGGCATTGTCAGACATCGCCAACAAAAACACATACCAGCAGGCTTGCTGCAGACATTTTCTGTTCACGGCAGAAAGACAGTTATGGAGGTATCAGTGATACACCTATTGCCACTTAATCTCAGGATTTTATTTAAACCTATTTATTTTTAGCATGATTTCATCTAAAGCCTCAGGCTTATTGAAACTCTCTTCAGTCCATTTTCTGGGTAGAACCAGTACTTGGTGTCTTTGGGGCGAAATTTACAGAGGGAATTTGGGGCAGATATGTTTCCCTCTTTGCAGCATCTTATTGGCAATTTACCCCTTTCCCCCAGAAAATGTGACCAAGAACAGTGTTAGTATTTTTTTCAAAAGTGTGATTTCGGAAAAATCCCCCTCCCCACGCCTTGGCAAGGAAAATTTTGAACAAAAAGCAGTGGTATACCTTCTCCCAATATTGTGATCTCAGGCAAATCCCCCTCTCAATGCACTTATCCTACAGAAACAAAGTGTTATACCCTCAAAATCAATTCAGCCTCGTTCTGGGAAACCTGGGCCTAATGCATATGTGTAAAGTTAACCCTTTGCATGCTGGGAAATTTGTCGTCTGCTAAAATGTCGTCTGCTGAATTTCTACAATTAACATTTTCTTCATTTTTTTTTCAAACAATACTATCAGAATAGCAAACAGTTTGGATCCTGATGAGACGCCACGTTCTGTGGCGTCTCATCTGGATCCAAACTGTTTGCAAAAGCCTTTAAAATTCAGTTCCAGCGCTCAAAGGGTTAAGTTGTATGCTTTTAACCTTTGAGGTATTATATGGGGAAATATCACTGAAAGGCTCGGAACTATTTATTTTTTATAGAAAGACAGATACATACAATATTAATTTAATGTATTGGTTTCATATCAAGGTTATATAGCACAGTGTAGTTCTATATATTTCTTTCAACGATATCACATCCTTGCCTTTTTATAATATTTAATATTATCAATGAATTTGTAACAGTTTCCAAATGCCGGTTTACTCATACATGAACCACGATAGAACCCACATAATACCTGTTGGCAACATGACACATGTTATATCTATTTGTTGTATAATCATACATAACGCACATTCAACCATCACTAGAAATAAGCACCTTGCTAATCAATGGCACATTAAGCCATCACTAGCAATTTGCACCTAGTAATCAACTGCACATTTTTTTCACAGGTTACACCTGATTTTCCATGACGTTAAGTTATTACCCGTTAAGTTATTACCCGCTGTAACATTCAGCACTGAAAAACATTCTGATGAAATGTGTATGTCCTAAAGAAGTAATTTTTATTACGACCTGTGCATGGCATGCTTCGTATTTGAAAATTCAATTTAAGGGGGCTCGTTAACAGATCAGTGAATTGACAATTTCCCAACTTTTTGTAACAGAATCAAAAAATAAATGAAAAATTATGCCAAGGAACCATGTTTTTTATGCCCCCGGTAGGGTGGCATATAGCAGTTGAACTGTCCGTCAGTCTGTGAGTCCGTCCGAAAACTTTAACGTTGGCCATAACTTTTGCAATATTGAAGATAGCAACTTGATATTTGGCAAGCATGTGCATCTCATGAAGCTGCACATTTTGAGTGCTGAAAGGTCAAGGTCATCCTTCAAGGTCAAAGGTCAAAAAGGTTAAGGTCAAAATATGGAACTTTAAGGTCAAAATATGGAACTTTAAGTCAAAATATGGAAATTTTTATTTCAAAGCGGTGCAGTAGGGGGCATTGTGTTTCTGACAAACACATCACTTGTTAAGATATTATTTTTAATATCTGTGCAATCTGTGTGCTTGTAAATTAAGTTACCTATAAAGAAACTTTCATCCTTCACTTTCTTCATCCCTCTTGACACATTTTATCACCAATAATAAAACAATTAATTCCTCCATCCAAACTGAAGTAATTATCAACTGAATGATGTATACGATACATTTTTCTACTTAAATTTCTGCTGGTATAAATTGTCTGCACAAAAGACTGAATTTTGAGTTATTATAACTAACAAACCAATTGTAACGCAAATTTACACATCAATAGAGTACATTGAGATTTCTGTTCTTCAATAAATAAATAAAACCCGAACTTTGAATGTCAATATCACCATGTTGGGTCAAAAAAATACTTCCGGGCAGTGACAGTTCTAATAATTGTTAAGACATTCTTTTCTGTATGCATAACTTAAATGCGATCAGAGTTTTAATATTCCAGCTTGCAATATTGTGTGGATAATTTTCACTGTTATTTTTCACAGTTTGAAACAGTAAATAGCCAGTTTTTAATCACTGACATTTCCATATAAAACACAGAAATGCATTAAACTATTCATTTAACAGACTGTTGTTTGGTAAGTGCATTTAAGTTCAGATTAGGGCTGTTACACGCGGTTTGAAACAGTAAATAGCCAGTTTTTAATCACTCACATTTCCATATAAAACACAGAAATGCATTAAACTATTTATTTGAACAGACTGTTGTTTGCATGGTAAGTGCATTTTAGTTCAGATTAGTGCTGTACGTAACACGAAACATGATTGAACAAAACAGAAACTATTTTTTTCAAAAAAGTCAAATGATTAAACAACACAAACAAACACTATTACATCAACACAAATTACAATATGAGCCATGCTCTGGAAAAACGGAGTTTAATGCATATGCCTAAAGTGTTGTCCCAGATTAGCCTATGCAGGTCGCTGGGAACACACCTTCTGCCTGAACTGGATTTTCCCTCAGAAGAGACTTCCTTTAAACAAAAAAGTCCATAAAAGGGGAAAGTGTAGTCCCTGATTAGCCTGTGCAGACTGCACAGGCTAATCTGGGACACCACTTAATGCATATGCATTAAGCCCCATTTTCCCAGAACAAGGTTCATAAAAAAAGACTATCTGAACAATCCTAGTGTCTTAGCATTTTTTTATTGGGAGTAAAAGGAACTTAACTTATTTCCAATGCTACGCGTGTCTTTTGGTCCTATGAAGGGACATTCTAAATGAAACTGAATAAGGTTACATTCCATCTTGGGAATTCTTTGCAAACCATTAAATCGTGTAGTTGGCTTAATGCAGTAAGTACCAAATACAAATGTATGCAAAAGATGCACCGAGGACGGTTAAGTGAAAGACTATCGTATGTGATATAGAAATGGAGAAGCAGATAGGATAGATTCCCAGTCAATTTTTCAACTGATCGCGATGATGAGGATTTGGAAAAAATGTCAAATGTACAAGAAACTCTGTCATTCTGTACTTGTGCCAATTAGGCAATTCTTTCAATTGGTCTCTATTAACCCATTAATGCAGAGTAGACTCTCCCATCCTTCTAAATTGGATCAATTTATTTCCAAAATTAGAGATGTCTAGTATATTTATTTCTATTTTTAGAATATTTCTAACAGAAATTCCTTTAAGCAAACAGCATAGACCCTGATGAGACGCCGCATTATGCAACGTCTCATCTGGGTCTACGCTGTTTGCCTAGGCCTTTATTTTGTAGACGCTAGGCATAATAAATGGGTGAAGAGTACAAAAGCTGAATGCGACGATGACAGCATAAAATGTCTGCATCTACTGGATACCATGGAAAACCTGGCAGTAATTTTGTTCAAGATTATAAGTATGGAAGTAAAAGTATCTACTTACAAAAAATATATACGATAGTTATACTTGTGAACCCAGGGTTGCCACATTGAGTCCGAAGTCTCATTTTTCCAGGAATTTTGTTCAAGATTATAATTATAGCTATAAAAATATCCACTTACAAAAAATATAAACAAAAGTTAAACTTATGAACTCAGGAATGCACATACATAAAGTTTTAAGTCTCATTTTTTCCAGGAATTTTGTTCAAGATTATTATTATAGCTGTAAAAATATCCACTTACAAAAAATATAAACAATAGTTAAACTTATGAACTCAGGAATGCCACATACATAAAGTCTTAAGTCTCATTTTTTCCAGGAATTTTGTTCAAGATTATTATTATAGCTATAAAAATATCCACTTACAAAAAATATAAACAATAGTTAAACTTGTGAACTCAGGGGTGCCATATAAAGTATTAAGTCTAATTTTTCCCTGATTTTTCTATAAGTGATATTTCCAATATCTGTTTCTATATTTGTTCGCATTTTCCTGACCACAGTGAGCTATCCATATCATCTTGGTTGCCGTGTTTTTTGCCCTAAGGGGGGCAGATCAGTCTTTTATGAGCCCAAATTTGGGAAAACCAGGCTAATAATGCATGTGAGTAAAGTTTTGTCCCAGATTAGACTGTGCAGTATGAGGCTAAATCAGGAACAGCTCTTTATGCTTTTATGTTGTTTTTTTTTCAAAAGGTATTCTTTTCTTATCAAAAATCCACGTAAGGTGGAAAGTGTTGTCCCTGATAAGGCTGTGTACACTGCACAGGCTAATCTGGGACGACACTTTACGCACATGCATAAAGCCCCCGTTTTCCAATAGCGAGGCTCAATTATGTCTTGTATGTGTTTGTTCCCTTTTTTACCATGCATTGAAAATTACAATTTAATTGAACTAAATATTTCAAAGCAGACTAATTTTTCTTTACTCTCTTTCGGTTTGCATAGTCTAAGATTTTCTATTTTGTATTTTTTGTTTCCCCCTTTTTTTCACTTATGAACAAATCAAAGTCTGTTATTTTTCCCTCCAAAAAAAGTGTTGATGACCAAGCCATCCAAGATTTCCCTGTTTTGAAGGTTACGTGGCCTCTTAGTATTATCTTATCATTCTAAAACTTCTTTATTGTTAAACATTTTCATATTTTAATTTGATAACTATATTTCTGTGACTGGAACATATACACTTACAATTGTTGCCGCTGTTTTTATCTATATCAAATTTTAACAAAAACTGCCTGGATAGAAACCGTGCGTATAACGTGTTGCACTATATTTAACCCTTTGAGTGCTGGAACGGGATTTTGAAGGTTTTTGCAAACAGTTTGGATCCAGATGAGACGCCACAGAACGTGGCGTCTCATCAGGATCCAAACTGTTTGCTATTCTGATAGTGTTCTTTGAAAAAAATCAAAGAAAATGCTTATTTTAGAAATTCAGCAGACGACATTTTAGCAGATGACAAATTTCCCAGCATGCAAAGGGTTAAAAGCTTCTCGAGGTATCGTTACATGAACAGTGAATCCTACGCCTGAATTCTCATATTATCTCCTATCTATTGATAAGCTTACTTTAAATATCTTTCTAATCTTAAACTGATCCAGGGTCTTAAAAGATGCTTTCCAGCTAGGTATAACAAGAAATGTACTTTCAAAACAAGACGTCTTATCTGTGAAATCACCCAAAAATGCATCTGCGGGCGGATTTTGATTGGTTAGCACAAAAATAAGATAAATAAAACAGTTAACAAGAAACATGGCGATGCAATGAAACCACGTTTTCAACATTTAATTTTTTCATTTTACTTTAAATAATTGTGACATCCCAATTCACATCTGCATGTAAGAAACCAATGCACACAATTTGAGTACATTACCTATATCAAAAGTCAAGTTATCGCTTGGAAACAGGTTTTTTGACACAGTGACCTTGACCTCACAAGCCCCTAAGCAACCCAAAGCTAAGGTCTACATGTAAGCTTGCTACATCCAAAGTTTCATAAAGATTTGCGCATGAAAACTTAAGTTTTTGATAAGAGACCACCTGTTTCTCTAGTTCTAAGTAACAGTGACCTTGAATGTGGCCCAAAATGCAATCCCAAGCTGGGTCTGCATAAAAGCTACCTAAATTCAAAAAAAAACTGTAGTGCGATAGTATCATAACTGTTAAGTGAGTATTATTCATGTTAAGCAAAACCCACAGTATATAATTATATGCTATATACCAAATTTACCATCTTGGGAAAAGTGACTGCAAAAATTCGTTTTCATGAAGCACACTTACCAATCAAATTACATGTATCATTTCCATACTCTTGGAAAGGAGGTGTGGAAAACATCTTATCAAGAATCTTAGCTATTTGAGCTAAATGTGTTCTGGGTTCAGACGATGTTGTCTGCCCATGAAAACAAAACTATATGCACCTATCAACACTTACTCACTGGGGTGATGGGGGTTAGACACTTAGACTGAAAGCAATTCGTTAATTTGAAGATTCAGACGATGGTATCTACCAATGAGGACAAACTGTATGCACATATCAAAACTTACTCCCAGGGGCAAGGGGTGGGGGGGTAAGACTCTACTGATCAAAGCGATTCCCAAACTGGCATGAATCTGACAAGCTGAAAAGGCCATGGGGGTAAGTCTTAACGAATGAAAGAAATTCCCACGCTGACATGCAATTGACAATCTGAAAGATGCGGGACTTGCTGGGTGCCCAGACATAGACATTTATTAGTTTCTATATCTCAGTAATATTGGGTCTTCCGGGCTTTTTGATGTTTGAAGTTTCTCCAAGTGTGAGGAAATATGACAATTTAAATGCTGACAGCGTAAGGGATTGTTGAGAAATTACAAACAAAATCGAGTTGATTTTGAGGACATATTTCAGGAAAGATTTCAAGTGTCTGACTTAAACAGGAATGCATTTGTTTTATGTGAAATAATGTGATTATTGATTTACAATTGGTTGTTAAAGCTAAGGGTAGGCAATTATATAGAATATAGAAACCTTCTTTTTTATGTCCGCCAGTCTATACTGGAGGACATATTGTTTTTGCCCTGTCTGTTTGTTTGTTGGTTTGTTGGTTTGTTTGCACAAACTTTAACATTGGCCATAACCTTTGCAATATTGAAGATAGCAACTTGATATTTGGCATGCATGTGTATCTCATGGAGCTGCACATTTTGAGTGGTGAAAGGTCAAGGTCAAGGTCATCCTTCAAGGTCAAAGGTACAAAAATGTGAAGGTCGAAATATGGAACTTTAAGGTCAACAGTCAAATAGATGGGTCAAAATCGCTCAAAAGGGGACATAGTGTTTCACAAACACATCACTTTTTTTTAACTGACAGTGACCTTGACCTTGACCTTACTACCCACAAAGCAATTTAAAGCTTATGCGACAGTGACAGTGCGACAATACGATGGGGACCATGCGATAGTACGATGGCACAATGCGATAGTCATATCTTACTGTCACCATTGATCATCGCATTCTCGCTATCGCATTCTCGCCATTGTATTATCGCACTGTCGTCATTGTATTGTCGCATTCTTGTCATCATACTCTCCCGTTCTCGCATTCTCGCATAGTCGCCATCTTACTATCGAACTGTCGCCATCTTATTGTCGCACTGTCAACATCGCACTGTCGCATTGTCGTCATCGTATTATCGCTTTCTTGCATTCTCGCCATCGTCTTGTCGCACTGTTGTCATCGTATTGTCGCATTCTCGTCATCGTACTCTCGCGTTCTTGCATTCTTGCCCTCTGGATTTTAATGTGTAATCACGATGGCCCTTACGGTATTCCGTAGACCAGAGATCAGAGAGTGCAAAACATAAAATTTTATCAAACTTCCCGAGGCCAGCTTAGTGGTCGATTTAATTTCCAGAGATTTGGTACCACTAAAATTTAGTCCCTTATATATACACCCGGCCCCGCCCCCTCCAAGCATGTAGCATCCTGTTTGGTGTCATTCAATGTGACTTCAAGCATTAACCCTTTGCATGCTGGGAAATTTGTCGTCTGCTAAAATGTTGTCTGCTGAATTTCTAAAATTAGCATTTTCTTCGATTTTTTTAAAGAATACTATCAGAATAGCAAACCGTTTGGATCCTGATGAGACGCCACGTTCTGTGGCGTCTCATCTGTATCCAAACTGTTTGCAAAGGCCTTCAAAATTCGGTTCCCGCACTGAAAGAGTTAAAGACATGTAGTATTGTGAGGTTTTTATGGTCCTTGT
This sequence comes from Dreissena rostriformis, assembly GCA_007657795.1. Classification (NCBI taxonomy): domain Eukaryota; kingdom Metazoa; phylum Mollusca; class Bivalvia; order Myida; family Dreissenidae; genus Dreissena; species Dreissena rostriformis. The sequence goes on along the minus strand of VMBQ01001076.1, from coordinate 102,056 downwards.
TATTTAATTGCTAATTAACAATCACATTTATACCCTTTACACTTAGCAGAACTGTTATTGATATTACCTACGTTATAAATATAACCGACTTTACTGACATTTCTTAAAAATGTTACCAATATAACCTTTGTCAATGGTATAACGTCGTANCATTTGTTCAAGCAACCCTTCGAAACTGTTCTAAACATTTCTAGAATTGTACTGGAACACACCGACTAGAACTGTTCTGTAACCATACTGAAAATGTTCTAGAATTATTAAGGAACAGTTCTATAAAATTTCTAGAATTGTACTGGAACAAATGACTAGAAGTGTTCTGGAATCATCCTTGAAATGGTCTAGAACAATTCAAGAACAGTTGTTGAACGTTAAATGAGAATAATTTCTAGAACAATTGTTCTAAAACAGTTCTGGAAATATATACAAGAACAATTCTGGAATAGTTCTAGAACAATGGTTCAAGAATCGTTCTAGAACAAACCTTCAGAACTGTTTTAGAACTATTTGTTCTACAAATTATTCTCATTTAACGTTCAACAACTGTTCTACATCGTTCTAGAGCATTTTAAGGATGATTCTAGAACACTTCTAGTCATTAGTTCCAGTACAATTCTAGAAATTGTATAGAACTGTTTTAGAACTTTTCGCAGGGGAAGTTAGATATTGTCATCAGATCACTAGACTTCCATTAACACTTAACTCTGATCAATGTAAAAGCTTTGATGGCGAAAACATTCTTTATGATCCAATTTAGAGATTTTTCCATCACTTTAGGAAAGGGTTATCAAAATAACATTACAGGCATTTCAATTAAATTTCAATTACCTATTCAACACAGAAGTATACATCGCTCCTTAAGTGAAACTTACAGTACAAATTCTGTTTAAATGCAATGCTGAAGGGGACCTTTTCAATTAGCGAACGAGTTAAATCATGTAAGTAACAATGACAACAAGAACTGGTTTTTCCCAGGACTTGAGAAAGTTTCTTAAGTAAAAGATTTCTTTGGAATTGAGCTAAACTTAATTACTTATAACAAATTGTAATTTTAAGTATTTTTCAACCAAAATGTGTCATAGTCATTGTAAACTTAACTTTATCATTTTTACAATCAAAGATATCATACCATTTCTTGCATTCGCTAATTTTCAATATCCTTTGTACATTTTGAAAGTTTGCAAAATTCATTCAAAATATCGCACACAATTTAATCAAAATTCATAAAGAAATAAATGTTTCATTGTCAATTTAAATCCTTTGATCAAGGTAAACCAAATGCCTATAAAATGGTTCAGAAAACAGTTGACTTTATACAACTATTGATGAAAGATAGAATAAAGGAAGATATCTATTGTATAAAGCCATTTTATCACAAAATTGAACAAATATTGTGTTTGCCTTGTAACTTTTCAGTTAAATAAAACAATCAATTTCTATTTTAATTAAACTGTGGTTCAGGACCGTTGAGCCATTAATCCAGCGTTAAAGGGACTTCTTAGCATACTGTGGTATGTTTAAAAGCTTCCCTTAAATTTCTGTACAGATCGAGTCATGACCCCAGACTAATCTAAATATTTAACCAATATATATGTGCCTCGCTCTATGAAAATGAGGCTTAAAGCATGTGCGTCTGCCATATATCGGAATTTTGTATGGAACAGACTTCCTTTGAACAAAAAAATTCCATAAAAGCGAAAAGTGTCATCCCTGATTAGACTGTGCGGACTGCACACGCTAATCTGGGATGTCACTTTACGCACACATGCATTAAGCCCCATTTTCCAAGAGTGGGGGTCAAATATGTTTGACCATGAATTAAAATTTATTAGAAAAATTGCCATGTTTGAGCTTTATCATAAAATATATATCTCACGCTCATACTTCAATATCTGGCTGAAGTTCATGTGGAAATATGACTGGCTGACGTTCATCCTTAAAATATTCGGCAAACCAATATTATTTTGATAATTTTAAACTTTACATTTTGATATCGAGAAAAACAGTAAAATTAAAAATGTTAACTTTTCCGGGATTCAAACCCGTATCAATTGGGAGCAAAATCTTATGCGCTGACACATAGCCATTCAGGCTAAACAAGTTGAATATGTGTTTTTACACTGTTAGTTATACCTGCATTTAAAAAAAATACGGATGAAAAGCGTTACTAACGTGTTATCATTTTATCTATTTTGATTGGTGATAATCCATAAATGAAACAATATCTATCTTAGGTATGAGTGTTTTTTTTGCATGCTTATATAAATTGTATACTTCCTTTTGGAAATCGAAGACAATTTTGGTTATTTGGTACTTTGCACATTTTTTAACCGGTTATTTAAAATGACTAAGCTTAAATCTTTCAAGTGCAAAACATAACCACACAAAAACGGGGAAAAAACCTCAAATTATTCAACGTTAGCAAATTCATTGAATTGATATCCACTGCCAAATAATCTGCGTTTATGGATGGGTGCAAATCCCTTAATATATGGTATAATCCTAAAAAAAATAATTAAGTGTAGGGTAATTGTTTGTATGCATTGCAATTCTACATAATGATATCTATATACACCCATAAATAATTAAGTGTAGGGTAATTGTTTTTATGCATAGCAATTCTACATAATGATATCTATACACCCATAAATAATTAAGTGTAGGGTTATTGTTTTTATGAATTGCTATTCTCCTTAATGATATCAATACACTCATGAAGTTTCATGTTGAAATCTTGTGGCATATCTGAGACCTAGCCCTGAAAAGTTACATCATACAAAAACAACAATGGGCAATAACTCTTATTTCAGAAAGTGCAAGGTTATAGTTCTTGTGCATGGCACTTCTTTCCATAGATTTCTACACACCCCTTTAGTTCATGTTGAAATCTTGTATTGTATCTGAGATATAGCCCTGAAAATTACATCATACAAAAACAACAAAGGGTGATTACTCTTATTTAAGAAAGTTTAGAGTTATGGTTCTTTTGCACGGCACTTCTCCGGATTGATATCTATACACTCATGAAGTTTCATGTTGATATCTTATATAGTTTCTGAGATATAGCCCTGAAAAGTATAGTGACAGACAGAATGACCGACAGACTGACGGACATCGCCAATTCTATATCGCTACGCCTTTAGGGGGAATAATTAAACAGTAAGAGACCGTATCATTTACCATAATAATTACAAAATTCATTCTGAATCGAACCAACTGAGACATTGCCATTGACAATGCGTGAAACTATGGTAACTTGTGGATGAATTACGCATGATTTAGTACTGCTTTTCACCACAATTCTACAACACCTCTACGCAATCTAAGACCTATAGGGATTTTAAAACAAACCAGAGCATTAATTGTGTTTCCAATCAATGCCCCGGTTACTGATAAAATACTAAATCAACATAATATGCTAATGGCTCTATTAATAAACGTCACCATTATGGTATCAAAAGTCAAATATTAATACAATGTAACTGAAATGAGGAAATGAAGATTGCCATCATAATCAAGCATGTGACCCTTGCCCTGTGAAAAGGGGGTTTAATGCATTTGCGAAACTATCCGCATTTATTGTATTTTTCGTTTACAGAAAGACTTTTCTTGACGAAAATCCAGTTTGGGCGGAGTGTCCTCCCTGATGAGCCTGTGCAAACTGCACAGGCTAATCAGGGATGACACTTAACACGCATGAATTAAACCTCCTTTTAGTTTAAACCTATTTATTTTAGCTCGATTGCATCGTTAGCCTAAGGCTTATTTGAAATGCTCGCGAGTCAATATCCTGGGACTAGAACCAGTACTTGGTGTCTATTGGGGAGATCTGAAGAAGTTGCTTCCACAGTGGGGATCGAAGCCGTGACTTCCCGGTCGCAAGGCGGACACCATAACCACTATGCCGCCGCGACCTTTTAAACCTCCTTTTCACAGAGCGAGGCTCATGTGTATTGTCTATACCAGGATCATTGCAAAGTCAAATCAATGGCACACAAATATCCTGTTGTAAAATTGTTTTGATCATGTCCATAGAAATTTTAAGAGATCATACATCTAGATATAGAAATAAATTGAATATCTAGACACATCCAACCAAATCAAAACAATTTAAAAACAGATATCGCTAAAAAAAGTGATTTTTTTTTAAATTAGAAAATGGATTGTCTCCCAATTATCTGCACTAAGTTTTTTTTTTTTAAATAGTTTTTTTATTTCTAAATTAAAGTATACTACATCGCGATCTTTAAATAAATACAATAATTGCGCAATTTATCAAACAAGTTGATTTATTTTTATTAACTATACTAAATTTAGTATGAAAAAAATATGACTTTCAAAATGGTAACAAATATATTATTATGATGTTATCTTCAGTAAAAAATCGAAAAAAATAATACTTAGCTCAATCTATTTAACAATAATTTCATTGATTCTTTTCCAATATTACAGAAATTCTATAAAATAAAAAAAAAACATGAGTTTGTCTTTATTTTCACCACAGCACTGAAGAAATACAACATCTTAGCACACACAAACCACTTCCTGTAATTTCATAATTTATTTCATTCATAACAGAGCAGCATGAATGTAACACTCCCGATTAAAATCCAATTAATGCAGAAACACTTGCTTACGACTGATCAGCAACATAACATCTTATGCTCATGCAGGTACTTTCACCAGAATCTCCTATAAGAACTTCTGAGAACAGAGATAATATAGATTCATTCAACATCATCTGTGAGGATTCCATAAAATTGTATAAACAAGAAATCATGCAAGGCCACCAGAGTACTTTATCTGATATCAACTTAATACCTGTTTGCTTATATTTCTAGGATATATGCATCGAAACGTGAGGTAGATTACAGAGATTCCATTTTTGTATCTATTCATAAATTTGTGCATCTCTGTAAAAGATTAATAACCAATCAATTGAAGAGTATTGAAGTCCGAAAGCTGACAAAATGCATCACTTTTGAAAGACAAACCTGTTAATTCAAATAAATGCAACTGTCAGATTGATTCTAAATGTTTGATAGATTAATTTTCATGTATTATGACAGGGGCCACAAGTAGGAAAGTTCTAGAACTCAACTTACAGTCCAAAACAGTTATGTCTATCTACCAAGCAAAACGCTTGTTGTCTTTGAATTTTGATTTTAATTGGTTGAACTTTTTTTGTTAAATCTGATTTTGATTGGTTGAGCTTTTTACAAATCTGATGGTTTTTGATTGGTTGAACTTTTAAATCTGATTTTGATTGGTTGAATTTATAAAATTAAAGACTAAGATTTAGGATCAGAGTTTTCATATTCATGGGGCCAGACCAAAATGAAAATCTGCAGAGCAAATGATAAAAAAAAAATAGAATAAATGACTGGTATACAGTCTGTCTAACCTGTGTTAAGCAGCCCGTCAAGGGAAGAGGTCAAAGTGACTGCTTAAGACAGCTGGGTCCTTAAGGCGCAGGGCTTTTCCCAGCCATTTTGGGAAAAGGAGTCTGGTCAAATTGGGATTTTTTAAATCGATAAAATAGCAAATTTGGGAATTTTTTATCGAAAAATGGACCAAATTTGGAGTTTTGTATCAACACATTTTAACACAGCTCGCCTACAATTCAAATTAGGAGAACAAAATCATATAAAATACACGTATATACTTTGTTAGATGTTTCTGAACTGAAATTGAGATGTAATAAATAATCATATTAAGACATCTCTTTCTAAAAGAAAAAAGCATTTTCTTTTATTTATTTTTTTGAAAATTGGGATTTGATTAACAATTTTTGTTTGGGATTGGGTCCGTTTGCTTTGGGATCAGGTCCGTTTTACGGACTTTTTTAAGCAGCAGGAAAAGCCCTAAGGTGGGTGACCCTTTTTATATTGTTCATAAGCATTTACTATCATCCTCTTTCAAAATCTTATTTCTTTTCATGTGTTATTAGTAATGTACTTGTACACTTGTGTCTTATACTTGCATGTACATGTAGTTAATAAACTATATGAGAAATCAAGTTTAGCTTTTCAAACCTTCTTTGAAGAAAAACATCACACACACATCTTGTTCCTTTAAACAGCCACAAGCAAAGCACAACAGTTACTGGTGTTAAATACATGTAAAAGTTGAACACAATATAACAAAGACATCATTCTAAATCAAAACAACCACAAGATAAGCATATCTCATGAAATACAAGTCCATGATATTTGACATAAACAAGAGATGTGTTTGTCTGAAACACAATGCCCCCTACTGCGCCGCTTTGAAATAAAATTTCTATTTATCATTTGGCAGGTATAGAAATTATCTCCCTTAAAAGCTTATTACTTCCCTTGGATTGTGTTTTTTGACCTTTGACCTTGAAGGATGACCTTGACCTTTCACCACTAAAAAATGTGCAGCTCCATGAGATACACATGCATGCCAAATATGAAGTTGCTATCTTCAATATTGCAAAAGTTATGACCAATGTTAAAGTTTTCGGCCGGACGGACAGACAGACTGACGGACAGTTCAACTGCTATATGCCACCCTACCGGGGGCATAAAAAATACTTTCTAAGACGCTACAAAATTCAAAGAATTTTGCAAGTTATATATTTTCTGTTTGAATTGTTATATTTTAACCAAAATCCTCAGGCAGCTCATTTTGTTTTTGCATGGTCAGTAAACAAACTTTCAAACAGTTTGTGGAAAAAACAGCTGGCAATTTTGCGTGTAGTTCTCAAAAGGTCCAGGGGTAAGAAATTTCCTGTATTTCCCAAAAGGTTCACAGGGTCAAGAAATTTCCTAAAATGGTTTCCAAACCACCTGCTTTGTCTAAATAACTTCCACATCGGCAACCTTTGTGGTTCAATAATGTGGCGTCTGTTGTGATAGCTCGTTGGTTTTTGCTTTTGAATTNTGTGGCGTCTCATCTGGATCCAAACTGTTTGCAAAGGCCTTCAAAATCCGGTTCCAGCGCTCAAAGGGTTAACTGCGCTAGCCGTCCATTACAGAAACCTGTCTACTCTTGTTCACAACCCAGGAGATATAACTCCTAAGAATAGAGCAGAAATAGCATAAAACACAGTATTATGTGAAGTTGGAATATTAGACATCATGCAATTTGGGATTATTAGATAAAATATTACAAAAATAAATTCAGATCATTTAATGAATAGTTTTGTTTGATAAAATCACCAAAATGACGTCCATTCCCAGTGTGATGTCTTATTCCAAATTCACATAATACAGTGTTCATAACTTCTTTTCTTTTGTTCCAACAGACACACACTCAGATATTGGAATAATAATCATGTAGAAATAACATATTCAAACTTTCTAGTCTCCATTGTACATATTAATCATAGGCAAGAATTTGACTGACATTACAACCCAGGGTACTGGCTTTGCTGATGCAAGATACGCATTATTCCCTGCCAATTCAGTGTAAGGTAATAAAGTTGTAAACATAAATGACAAAAAAAACACACACATGAAAATGGGATAAAATTGAATTGCAAGCCTACATTATGTGCATTTAATGTAGAAAAAATCCAAGCCCTATATGCTGTATAGCATAGGTAACATTTTAAGTGAACACAATCCAAAACCCTATCTACTGTATATAGGTAACATAATAAATATCAATTATTCATTCAAAACAGCTGAGAGCTAGAAACAAATAATTATTCGCCATAAATCACATAAAAAAACAAGTGTAGCAGATGTCTGTGATTTTCTGAACAACGTTGTTAAAGGTTAATAATGAATAATGCAGCCTCAGAATCCATCCAAAAAAATGTTTGAATAGTAATAACATATTCCAGGGTTTAAAGCCAAATAATTGTAGCCAGATCACCTGTCAGTTTCTTTTCCCATTTATACTAATAATTTTAGAAAAAACACATTAACTGTTCCACATTTCGTACTTTTATATTCCATTCCACAACCTAATTTGTTACGATCTGCTCATTTTGAAGAAACACATAATGATTACGTTCCAAGTCGATTCAGAACATCCCAATTCCAAACCAGCTCTAGTGGTTTACATTCTTAGAAGTTCAAATTCCAGGGCCCTCCATCTGCATTTTTGTGGGCCGAATATCAGCCNATGCCCCCCCCCCCTTTTTTTGTAAAATTTTAAATCTGAATTAAAAAAAAAAAAAATCTTCAACTAAAAAGACCAAAAAAAATCATCAACTACAAGATTTAAATGTATACATACAAAGTTTACGGTATGCTCTTTTTCAATGACAATAATTTGATACATAAATTATGTTGTTTAACCTATGCACTTTCATGAAAAACAGTTGAGTAGTAAGCACATGTTTTCAAAGAATTAAGGTTGGATAAAATTTCTAATTAATTTCAATATACTACAGGTACACTAGTGGGAAATTGTGTGGTGATTGTCAATTAAGCAAAAGGAGACAACTTTTACAAAGTTTCTTTGTAAAATCTTTAGATTGCTTCCCATGTGAACTAAAGAATGCCATTCTTCATAAAGATAAAATAATCAAACAGCATTATCGAGAGTTCTTTTTTTTTGCATCATTAATTAATTGTCATGACATAATGGTGTTGATATTGTAGACGATTGTACCAAGAAATAAACAAATGTGAAAATTATCCCCAGTAAAAGGTCTAAAATGTGACAACAATTAACATACATGTCGATAAGAACATCGAACATTTTATCCGTTGCTTATTGGTAATGATTGAAATCTTAAAAAAAATCAAATGGGTCTAATTAATTTACAAGCACATCAAAACAAAAACTGTGTGCAACAGTCTAGAGTAAAGGCAGTCTAGTTTCAATGATTGTTTGTTTTATTTAACACATTGTACACTTTAAAAATATCAAATACACTCAGGCATAGAAACAACACTTTGACCATGTTTGACAACAATTGCTCCGTGTTAATGCCGTCAATACATATAAGCATTCTGAGAAAATCAAATTAAAAGACACAAATAAAAGATGTCACTGGTTATTTCCTTGTATACACATCACAGGCAATCGGCATAAGTTGACTGTCAAACTGAATTTTGCATGCTTGCAAAGTATTTTCGTGGTAGCCTGATCGATTTTGCTAAATGTTTTTGAAAGTTTGCTGTTTGCTGACAGCTTTACGGTAGACTTATACGAACAGGCGATTTATTCCTTTAGTAGGAAGTCTTCTGTGTTGTTTTATACCAGGGTTTTGCAAATCAGTTGAAAATTGATGAAGAAGTGAGCTTTGGAAATTGGCTGGTGTGGCACATACCTTAATAAATATTTAAGTAAAAAAAAATAAAAAAATGTTCAACTAACTTTTTTTGTTATTTTGTATAACAAATGGATACGTCTCACCTCTTTCTGCTGTAAAATCATGGAACATATCATGCACAGCCAGATAATGCAGCATATGGAAGACCTGAACATATTGTAGGTCCAATGTCAGACTCACAGCATGGGTTCAGGAAGCGCCTGTCATGCGAGACGCAGCTTCTTCTGACCTTACAGGACCTTTTGTCAGCTCTTGACATCGTTGAGCAGATAGACGCCATCTTACTCGACTTCAGTAAGGCGTTCAACAAGGTCCCGCACGAACACCTTGCTGTGAAACTGAAGCACTACAGCATCAGTGGAAACATACTCACCTGGATCAGAAGCTTCCTATCAAACCCAAGTAAACAGGTGCAGGTTGAGGATGTACAGTCAGACCCAGCACCAGTGAAATCGGGTGTCACTCAAGGCTTGGTGTTAGGACCCTTGCTCTTCCTGGTGTACATCAATGACATGCTCTCCAAAGTTAAATCCACAATAAGGCTCTTCGCGGTTGGCAGTCTCCTGTACAGAAAGGTCAAGTCTCCAGAGGATGCACAGATACTACAGGATGACCTCAATGCCCTCCAAGAGTGGGAAACAACTTGGAAGATGTCCTTCAACCCAGCAAATTGTGAGTAACTGAAGATAACAAGAAAGCGAACCCTGTTACAAGCAGACTACAGCACCCACGGGCACCAGCTAGCCTTAGCCAAGACAGGAAAGTATTACGGTGTGACACTTGCCAGCGATCTTTCCTGGAAACCACATTTGGAGTGCCGCACTTAGTCTGCCAATAACTCTCTCGCCTTCCTCCGCAGAAACCTCTCCAGCTGCCCAAAAGACATAAAGCTGCAGTGCTATAAGTCACTAGTAAGACCTGTCCTCGACTACACATCAGCAGTTTGGGACCATCACACACAGACATACATCCAACATTTAGAGGCTGTGCAGCGAAGATTAGTGCAATTCATCACAGGCAATAACAGGACCACAAGCAGCATTAGCCAGATGATCGCAGACCTTGGGCTACCTTCCCTAGAACACCGCCGCCAGCACTCAAAACTCCCCATGATGTATCCGATCACCTATGGTCTTCTCAACATTCCAGCCACCAATCCCTTTCGGCGATCCATAACATCTACACAAGGACATGGGCTAGAAGACATGGATGGTGCAGTGGTCCGTTACTGGATACCATACTGCAGAACAGAATACAGACACCTACCGTCACTCCTTCTTCATCTCTGGAGCTCGATTGTGGAACCAGCTACCAAAGCACCTCACAGTTCTACAGACCCCANTTTGCACGTGAGGATACGACAGTTAATCGATTGGATGATTCCACCACACGCTTCTGTGTTCCAATTTGTCAACTTAAACATTGGGCGACACATCTCTAATATTTTATATATTCCTCGTGCAATATGCAATATAATTAAAATTAGTGCATTTGAACGTTTGATAGCAAGATTGTTTATTTGCCACAAGGACTGGTAGATCGTATTCAGAACTCAATTTATACCATTAAAATAATGACGTCATTTTACAGTAAAATCAATAACTCTCGAAAGTTTTATGTTTTAATTTTATTTATATTTTTAAATAATGGATATTTCTGTATAAACCACGGGCATAAATTTAAAAAAGGATATTTAATGTAAGAGATAAACCTTTTACAGGTTAACGCACGCACGCACCCCACCCCCACACACGTTCATTAGTCCCTTTAATCGCAGCAAAACAGCTATTTGTATCATCGCGTCATTGGTTAAGCAAACGTCAGGCAATTACGGAATCCTAACGTGCTCTCAATTAAAACGATACATGCTGTTAATCGTTAAAGACCATTCCAAATAAGGAGAATGGGGAAAAACACGCACGTCACAAATTGGCGGACAAATTGATGGTTCTCATCATTTATGGACAATTGTTGAGTTAGTAGGCAGTTATATTTGAATCACTTTAAATGATTTATGAGTTTCTATAACAAGCATGCTCTTTGGTTCTATGAAGTCATAGATTAATAATTAAGCTTTTTCGAATAAATTTAAATATTCTTACGTGCAATATCAAATATCAAGGGATAAATATGTGAAGTAAAATATTTTCCTCGTTGAAAGAGCTCAACATTAGACCAGTTATATTTGCCATATTCTCGTCAAATCACATGGTATCGCACTGCCCAACATTAAACCAGTGTATTGTTACATATTCTAGAAAAATCGCATAGCATCGTTACCGGTCAACATCAAACCAGGGTCTTGTAACAAATTCTGATCAAAGCATATGTCATGGTTACTACTCAACATTCAACCAGTGTCTTCTCACATATTCTGATCAAATCAAATAGCATCGTTACTGCTAAACATTAAACCATCGTGTGATATAGTCTAGTCAAAGCACATGGCATCGCCATTGCTCAACATCAAACCAGTGCCTTGTTACATATTCTGGTCAAACCACATGCCATCGTTTCCGATCAACATTGGACGTCTTGTGATATATTCTAGTCAAATCACATGCCATCGTTTCCGCTCAACATTGAACGTCTTGTGATATATTCTAGTAAAATCGCAAAGCATCTCTACGGATCATCATCAAACCTGTCTCGTGAATAAATTTCTGATCAAAGAATATGCCATCGTTACTGATAATTATTAACCCAGTGTACTGTTACATAGTCTGGCCAAATCGCATAGTATTGCAACTGATCAACATCAAACTAGTATCTTGTGATCAATTTTGATCAAAACACCTTCCATCATTAGTGCTCAACATACACCATTGTATTGTGACTTGTTTGATCAAATATATGCCATCGTTACTACTAACATTAAATTGCGTTTCATATTCTGGTAACAGTCGATGTCATCGTCACCACCTTCTTCGTGTCTTTGGATGATTCGCAAATGCCATTAATCGGATTTTCACTATTGTGGTTTAAACAGTATTTATTAAAATAATTTGAACAGGACATATTAATTACATTCATACAATAATGTATAAGAAAACAAATTACTAAAAACTTATATGAATCCTTCTCTATTGATAATCAAAGTACATTTAAGAATTTAGCAGATGCTAACAGTTCAGGCGACTACCAATTGGTGGCGAACGATTTCATAGTTTGTACAGTCAAGTTTGCATGATGTGATAAAACATATATTTAGATATATAATGGGTAGAGCTGGAAGAGAGTTAGACTGAGCGGGAAGACGAAGAACAATAAGGTAAGAAGAACAATCGACGACATCAAATATGGTGTGACGGTGTTAGTTCAGTTATTAAAACCTTGACCAAGGCATCAAGTCCGATTTCAGTTTATGTTTTCAATGAGCGAGTTGTTAACTGGATGAACGAGTAACTTAATAAATGGGCGAACAAATTGGTAAGTGAATACCGAAATTAATCAACTGAGTAATTAACTGAATGAATAGGTGAGTAACTGAACGTATGATAATGAGACAAAAACTGAATGAGTATACTTATGTTGTTGTTGTTTTTAACTTGCTACGTGCTTGACACGCTAGTGTTCTACATATCAAAGTAAGGTTTTGTAAACCAAACCATAATTGCAGATAGACATTCAGTTTTGATATGTTTGAACAATATTGTTTTGAAATTTCATTTTAAGACCCATGTTTTTGTTTCAATGCTCAGCTTGGATACCAGCCCCTTGAAAACTAACCAGGTATATTGACAAATGCCCCTTGAAAACGTACCTGGTATATAGGCAAATGCCCCTTGAAAACTTACCTGGTATATTGACAAATGCATCAGAAGAGGTCGGTTTCCGAAGAATACGAATCTTAAAAAGTACACCATCTTTTCCCATAGTTGTGTAAGTTTTCTCCTCCTTCCATTTTGCTTGCTTCATTCCACAATTTAAATGCAACCCTCGCTTCTCTGAATTGTTGTCTATATTCTTTTTACTTTTCAATGTTCTCTTTTCCGTGTTCGTACTTTTCTTATCATTTGGATTTAAGTCGGTTGAGTTATTTCGTTTCAAACCATTTGACGCACTCTTTTCACCTGTGTTTGGCACACGTTCTTCGCATGCCTCGATAATCTTACTCTCATGATCGACATTAGTGACAATAAAATCTTCACGTGATTGACTTTCCACGAGGGAGATGGTATCACCCGGTTCCAGATCTAATTCATCAGCTTCAGGTATAGCATCCAACAAGTCTTGCGCTTTTTCGTTCGTCAAGGCCGAATTTATCGCTTTGTTTATACTCAAATCAGTTTCGTTTCCGGTTAATACCCTTAGGTCTTCTTCAAAATGTTCGCTCATGTACATAACATGGCTCTCTTGGAAGTCGAATCCTTTCGTCCTCGTTAGAAGACCACTTTCCGCGTCAAGGTCATAACACTGCGTAGCTGAGTCCCTTTTTACAGATTTAACATAAACCATGCTGTCTTTTCGTTCTTCTTGCAACGCTTTAATGTGCTCGTTTTCCGCCTTTTTGATGCCGCTTGTACCCTCTACAGCACCTATCTCAAACAATCTTTGATCGATAAATTTCTTAGAAGGGAGGTTTACTTTTGTCGGTATTGGATGTACCTTGGATGCAATCCATGGCATGAATCCTACGTGAGATTCAACAGTGACGTCACTTGCTTGTGAAATGACATCTTGTTTACCACTACAAGAACCCATGACACTTGCTTATCACACAAGACTTGTAAAGGGGCATCATCCCGTAGGCTGTCATCTTTGTCTTTCGTAATCACTTGTAAGCTTCCGTTGTTACCCGTCGGATTCCGTTGTAACTCGTTGGATTCCGTTGGTATCTTGAGGCCATTTACGACACATATGTAGCTTGGAAACTATCTGCCTCTATCACTGCAAGACCGGATTCCTGAAATTTGAATAAACGGTAGACTTTCTTAAAGAAAATAATAATGTTATATAGGAAAGACGGCCCTACGTGTTGCAAATTAAAATACTAAAAAATCAATATTATTCGTGGGACATAAATTTTCGTCGATTTTGTGGATTGACCGATCCACGAATTTTACACAAACACATCGAAGAATGACCGACGTAATTTTCCTCATTTTTTCATAATCAGAAATCACAAGTTTGCGTGTCCATGATAAAGTCATTTTTCGAAAAACCACGAAATTTCATGCCGACGAATATTAATAATTTTATTATAATTGCTGCTGAGATAAGGAACTGATTGGGAATGGAGTTAGATCCCGTGTAAAGATTTCCGTTACGTTCGTTTAGCATATCAAGCTGAAGTCTTTTCTAAGGATTGTGAAGCATACTCGCTATTAAGTCAACAAATATCATTCAATTTACAGTTTTGTCTTCAAAAAACAACATCATTTGAGCAATCCGGAATCACCAAGAAATGACTAAGGTAATTGCTTCAAGAAATTGCTTAACCAGGTTCAGGCGTTAAATATGTAGTTTTTACCATTAACCCAGCCGATCCCGATGTGTTTATGTCGATCCTTAACTTTTCTTTGTACTTCCAGGTTGAGTTTACGATCATTTTGCAAAATTTACTTACATGACTATTAAGTTTGCGATTAATTTTTCTTCTTCTTTCAATCATATTCGCTTAATTGACTCTACACTAACTAAATTTAACTAGAGAACGAAAGTTCATTGGAGTTTTGAAAGATTTCCGTAAGAAATTACATAATTTTAACAAAATTGGGAATCGTCAAAAAAGCTTACAAAAAACAAAAAGTTTAACCGACCACGCTATTTGTTAGTGAAAAAATAAGTGACGTTCTTTCCAGCCTAATATTGTACTATATACTAATAATTTTTACAAGACCTTTAATGTTTGGGTTGCTCTGGGCCGGTATTAACAAAACTTCCAAGGTAAATTTTAACTAAAGTCATTCTTCAGGGAAAAGTTCTAACAAAATTGTTTATATGAAATCCGATGCTTTTGCTTATATAATCATAACATATAAACCATTTTAGCGAAATGTACATGTTTGAGACTATTTAATTAAAAGCTATCAAAATAATTAAAGAAAACGCATTTGTAGATTTAACAATCATATCTTGCATGTCATCACGACCATCGTTATGTTATTTGTCGAAAATCTGTAGTGTATAAATCCAAAAGATTGATAATCATGTCATCAAATTTAAATTGCAAAAAACGATATACATGTGATTTTAAAAGCGAGCCTTCATAGAGGACAACCGTTCAAAAGCTACCTGATTGAAACATCAACAACAGTGCTTGATTAAATGTCAGAATTTCAAATGTGCGTAGGTGCTAATGAGAAACAATGCGTCACAAAACGTAATAACGATTTGCATCGGAGATCGATGATTTTATTCAAAAAGCCGTCACAGATTTTTGGTATAAGACTTTTACCTGGGAAATCTCGACAAAGCAGCCATGTCTGTCCGCGTATAATGACGATTTAATCTTCCATTAAGAGCTTACGCCATATGATTATCTGTGCTTCTGTTTGTTGCGTTTGCCGATGGCATGTTATTCCATTGACATTTTTTTTTAACCAGACTTTTAATGTCAGAGTTTATATGTTAAAATAAGCTATACAATCGATGGTATTAATATGATAAACATTTATGTATCGATTTTAGAACAATACTTTATTTATGTTCACAGTAAGCAAACATAGACCAAGATATTTTCGCTAAATAACAGGCCTACAGTAGTTCTACCAATGCAGATTGACACACAATTTTATCATGACAATAAGTATAATTATAATATTATCAATGTGTACATTCTTTATTATCTAAACCATAAACATAAACATAGCAAATGAGTGCACAATTATAAAACATACGTTCCTTTCATACGATTTCAATGTCTCGGACACACAATTTGATGCAACCATCATGATGTTTTCTCAGGATCCATTATAATTTCAATTTTACCGTATATTGACATCATTAGCACAAATGGCTTTTTATACAAAATAAATCATCCAGACCTCTTAATAAAGGCAAAAAAAAGAAAGAGATATTGAACATGTACTGTCAGTACTTTCACTAAGTCTTCGATGTTGTTTGTTCTATGAAGTTTTAATAAGACGTTGTCCACGTGTGGCTCAAAACGATATTTAAACAAGATGTGTTTGTGAAACACTATGTACCCATATCTTTGACCTTTGACCTTGAAGGATGACCTTGACCTTTCACCACTGAAAATGTGCAGCTCCATGAGATACACATGCATGCCAAATATCAAGTTGCTATCTTCAACATTGCAAAAGTTATGGCCAATTTTAAAGTTTGACGCAAACAAACCAACAAACCAACAAACAGACAGGGCAAAAACAATTTGTATAGACTGGGGGACATAAACAGTGTTACAATTAATTATAAAAAATGTCAAGCTTATTAATTATCGTACGCTACAAGACATTATGCACAAAAAGAGAAAAAAAAACGCTTGGCAGAAAAAAATATAACAAAACATCGGAAAAAAAATCCTTATGATAATTATGTCACGTCAATTAATTATCGAACGGTACAGAACAAATATGCACGCACTCGGAGAGAGTGAAAAACCCTTGGCAGAAAACAAATATAAAACAATCTTTAGAAACAACGTACTTCCTAATAACAACATGATATACAATCCGGTAACCATGGCGACCGCAAGGAAACTGTTGACACAATTGCCGGATGTGCTATATATAGGTTTCTTTTAATCTTCTAAATTAGAGCTCTGGTATTTACAAAGTAAGTGTTTTATTGGTGTTCTGATACTTACAACCTGTTGTACATAGCCGAACAAAAGCTTTGATTGGACGTATGAGAGATTGTACTAGTCTAGCAATTGGGTCCTATTCAGGAGCACTTATGTCATTTATGCCTCATTGTTATTATATGCTTTTACATAAGCGCAGTCACTTTAACAGTCAATACATTTTAATTCGCGCTGATACGGCCTCTAACTAAGTACGTAATTAGCATGTTGCATATAAATTTCTAATCAATATAATATGATACAGCGGGTTATGTGTTCACGTAACGAAGGAGTAATTTGTACTTGACGTTATAATGAATAAATGTGGCAAATTATTATCCAGATGCAGAATATCGTATAATAAACATGTGTAATTACATCGAAACCCCAAATTGCTCTATATGCTTGCCGTCGAGGGGGCTATAGGGATTTTTCCTTTCTCGAACAATAATCTTGAAATCTTAACCTCTTAGAAAAAATAATTGAAAAAATATATCTTTATGAAACGGTTAGCTATCTCTAGACCGAATACCAACCGGACCTGACAAAATATCCGGTTTTCGGGCAGTTCCGGTTTCTTGGGGTTTAAGTCACATATAACATGTACATAGATTTATTCAAACTATGAAGTCATTTATTAATTATTGGATAAAAATTCCTGTCATTACTATGATGTCCTTTATTTATGATGGGATAAAACTCCTATCATTACAATGCTGTCATTTATTTATGATGGGATAAAACTCCTATCATTACTAAAAAGCCCTTTATTTATGATGGGATAAAACTCTTATCATTACTATGAGGCCCTTTATTTATGATGTGATAAAATTCTTATCATAACTATGAGGTCCTTGATAAAACGACTATCATTACTATGAGGCTCCTTATTTTTAATGGGATAAAACTCCTATCATTACTATAAGGCCAAAAAAAATAAATAAAAAAAAATCGGTTCATTTTCGTTCATTTCTCAATATAAGATGTAATATCAAGCAAACAAAGCATATACTTTTTATAAACATAGGCGGAAAGTGTCGTCCCGGATTAGCCTGTGCGGACTGCACGGGCTAATCTG
>VMBQ01001076.1:50264-80196 GCA_007657795.1 Dreissena rostriformis | reverse complement strand
GTGATAAAAGTATTATCATAACTATGAGGTCCTTCATAAAACTCCTATCGTTACTATGAGGCCCTTTATTTATGACGAGATAAAACCTTTATCATGAGTATAAGGCCCTTTATTTATGATGGGATAAAACTTTTATCATGAGTATGAGGCCCTTGATAAGACTCTTATCATTACTATGAGGTTCTTTATTAATGATGGGATAAATAGAGAATATAATGTGAGTGTTGGATAAAGATCAAGTTTATCATGCGAGGCTAAGAACCATGGAAGTGCGAGGCCCTTTATTTATGATGGGATCAAACTACAATCATTACTATGAGGCCCTTTTTTATGATGAGATAAAACTATTATCATTACTATGAGGCCCTTGATAAAACTCTTATCATTACTATGAGTCTCTTTATTTATGATGGGATACAACTCTCATCATTACTATGAGGCCCTTGATAAAACTCTCAGCATTACTATAAAGTCCTTTATTTATGATGGAATATAACACTTATCATTACTTTTAGGTCATTTATTGATGATGGGATACATATGGAAAAGGACCAATTTTGCCAAACAATAAGATATTGGGCAAAAGAACGCAAATGAATAAACTTATTGGTAAAACGAAACTATACTGTTGCTATATCGGCCAAATAAAATGCTATGACTCAATATATCGAAACGGAATATGGTACAAGCTTTTTAAGAGCGGAATTAACGGTAGATTTAAAAGAAATATTCAGTCGATGTATGATGAAGTGAAATAATGTGTAAAACAAATGGGGTCGGTGTCAGATTTCTTTATATGCGATGTCGGATTATTGCAAGGGGAGACAATCTCTCCTATATTATTTTCTCTTTTCGCTAACGACATCAAACACTTTTTTAGTAATTTCTTTCGTCCCAGTTGTTAAAAATTGAATCTGGGAGACTTATAAATATCCCTTAAAATGAACGGAAATGTAGTATATGTTGCTCAAATGATATCGAAGACGAGTATCATTTTGTAATTGTATGTCCTCTTAATACCGATATCAGAAAATTGTATATCGAGAAATTCTATTATAACCGACCTAGTATGCATAAATTTGTACTTTTGTTTACAAATACTAACACTAAAGTTCTAACTAAACTCGCGATATATTGTAAAAATGCTTTCAACGTGAGAACTGAGGCATTGAATGCAAACATGGAGAAATATAAAAGCCTTAGTGCATTTTGAACATCTTGTTATATACTATGTTGTTCACTTTCGCATTACTATGCCTGTGCTTACTGCTTATATATTGTCAGTTTTGTACATATAATGATGAGCTAGACTTGTTAAAGTTATATGAATAAACTTTCTGTGCTGTTAAAAAAATAAACATGTCCAGTGCATTGGAATTTTACTAAATACTTATTTTTAATATTGTTCATACTTGAGTATATGCGGCATTCTTTATTTATGTTTGTAAAGTTATTACGTAAATTAAAACTTCATGCGTTTTTCAGTTTCGAAGTTGGATTTTTGTTTAATATTGAAAACAACAACAACAGCAGCAAAAGCATTACACATTTTTCGTGTTATGCCATCATTGTATCAGTTTTGTGTTGCAATTAGGATAGATATTTGAAATTAACCGCGGGTTTTTTAAGTAGAAAACACATCATTGCCTGTAATTATGCAGATGCTCTTGTTAACCATATTGCTAAACGTTATTCCTTTTGTATTTATATAATATACGTATTTATCGTGATTCAAATGTTGAAAATAAAACACAAACAAGAAACACACAAAAAACGCCAAACTGTTACATACCAAGAACAGTTTTGAAATTGCTCTGATTAATTTGATGTTTGACATTTACTGTTTTGAAATAATTAAAAAAAAAAACACACCTCTAAACAACATCACACAAACGACTATTTCAGAACAAAAATACGTTACAGCAAGGTTTGCTTCCGTTTTTGCAGTGAAGTTATAATCTATATGTATAAACAAACACGCATAAGCAATACTTATTATTTAAGGATTATTGCAATAAGCACGATGTTAACGAGGTACATGCTAATGAACACATACCAAGTTGTTGTATGTGATTGAAATACGAAATTCTTATGCACTTTCTGTAAATTAACTACCACGAAGGGCAAATTCATCATTAGTTTACGTAAAATAGTGGTTGCAGACGATAAATAAGTGTAAATCATTTATTCACTGTTCCATATTACAGTGCTTCCATATTTATATACAACATGCTAATTACGTAGTTAGATGGAGACCATATTAGCGGGAATTAATGTACGACCAGATGTATCATATAATATATGTTATGAACTATTTGTAACCCATTTTATATTTATACTGCAACATTCGGTCTCCATAAATATTGCTTAAATTTATCAGAATTGTTCTCCATTTAAATTTTAAACTTACAATAAAGTTGTACACGTTTATTATTTCACACACGAATACATACTGTTAAAATGTTTGAAGCTCGAAGTCACCTACATGGAAATATTTCTTTTTTGTTATTGTTGTAAATGAATAGAATATGTACTTTGCAAATACTGTTTGCACGGCACCTTCATCTCTGTTAATCCTTCTCAGATTAATGTTTATAATATTTCATGTTCCTTTCACTTTTCACGCTATAATTCTATTGTTGTCTATAAGTATGCATTGTGCTTGTTTATGCCAGAATAAAGATACATGTATGTTATATGTTATGTTATATAACATGGCTTATTTATATACAACGTGCTAATTATGTAGCTAGAAGGAAGCTGTAACAGCGGGAATCAAAATGTATTGACTGTCAAAGTGTCTGTGCTCATATAAAAATAATAACAATTATACATTAATGACATAAGAACACCTGAATAGGACCCAATTGCTAGACCAGCGCAATCTCTTCTACATCCAGTCTGAGCGGTTGTTCTGCTAAATATATCAGGTTGTTCGCATCAAAACACCAACATGAATAAAACACTAAGTGGGTAAACACCAGGGGACAGTTTCAACAAATATTGAATGACAAATTTAGAATACGATACTTATTTTAAAGAAACATTATTGCAAAACACCAAGGCATATTATTACTCATTTCCAGTAATTTTCTTCATTTCATCAGTGTCTTTCCGTCGGAATATTTTTTACGTAGATATTTATCAACATATTGTATATTTTACTTTTCAATTTATAGTCGTAAATTAAGATTGTCGTACGATCTTTGATGAAACGACCCCAGAGCTCTAATTTAGAAGATTAAAAGAAATCTGTATGTAGCACATCCGGCAATTGTGTCAACAGTTTCCTTACGGTCGCTGTGGAAACCGGATTGTATCTCATTATTGTCATTAGGAATTTCGTTGTTTTTTGTGTTCTTGCAAGATTTATTTGCTGCCAAGCGTTTTTTTCACTCTTATCGTGCATATTATCTTGTACCGAACGATAATTAATTGACTTGACATTATTTTCATGAGATATTTCGTCGTTTTTTTTGCGTTGTTATATTTTTTGCCAAGCGTTTTTTCTCTCTCTTTTCGTGTTAATTGTATGTACACTAGGATAATTAATGGACGTGACATTAAAAATCAGTAATTGTAGCACCTTTTTAAATATCGTTTTGAGCCACACCTGTATAATGGGTTGTACAATCTAATTAAATCTTCATCTGCTAGTACATTTTCAATACAAGTACAATTTGTTTTGCCATTTTCAAATAGGACTCAATTATTTGTTTTACATACATATCCATTTATGCTAATGATTTCAATATACTGTGAAAAATAAAATTATAATGGATACTAAGAAAGCATCATGATGATTGTTGCACACACTTTTGTGTCAGAGACTTTGAAATAATATGAAAGGAAAGTATGTTTTATATTTTTTAAACTTATTTTCTATTTTACATGTATATAAATAAGATCACAAGAAATGTACTCTTTGCACATATTATAATTGACATGATTAAATTGTATACAAATGTACATCATTTGAACTACTGTAGGTCTGTAGTTCATCGAAAGTGTCATGGTTTATATTTGCTTACTATGAAAATAAATAAAGTATTGTTTTGATATTTTTTTTCACTGTATGACCATCTTTTAGTTAATTTAGCTTTGAATTAACTAAGGAAAAACAGTGTACTCCCTAAACACCAAACTCTATATAAACCGCAATCCTAAAAAATTGGTTAACCAAATGAATAATGTCGATTGTATAGCATATTTTAACGTATAAACTTTGTCATTCAAAGACTGATTGAAAAAGGTGATAATGGTATAACATGCCGTCGGCAGTCGCCACAAACAAAATCATAGATATTCATATCTCGTAAGCACTTAATGGAAGATTAAATCGTCATTAAACGCGGACTGACATGGCTGATTTGTCGAGATTTCCCAGGTAGATTTCTAATACCAAAAATCTGTGACGGCTTTTTGATTAAAATCATCGATCTCCGATGGAAATCGTAATGAGGTTCTGTGACGCATTGTTTCTCGTTAGAAACTACGCACATTTTAAATTCTGACATTTAATAAAGCACTGTTATTGATGTTTCAATCAGAAAGCGTTGCACGGTTTTCCCTTATAGACGCTCATTTTTAAAACAGCATATATATCGTTTGCATAATTTGTCGTTTGGTCTTCCAAACGTTTATTTATTTATCTTTTTATTGTATTTTCACAATCAAAACTACATGCTGATGTATCTATATCTCCCCATATATATATGCAGATATCTAACATGATGCAACATATCTCACCATTAACCGGTTATATATTTCTTTGTCATGTGTTACATGCGGAATGATGGGCATATTGCCTCTTTTCCCGAATAAACATCTATCTATCATCTTTAACAATCGTTTAACTTCATTTACTATACATATTTCGACATCCTACATAACAATGATCGTGATGACATGCAAGACATGATTGTTCAAATTATGATCTTCAAATGCGTTCTCTATAACTAGTTTGAAGGCAGGTCCAAAGCATTGACCAGGCCTTGCTGTGCTGTTGTTGTTTCTTTTTGTTCTTGGGACGGAAAAAAGCACCCTGTAGGATGCCTTCTGATATCGGACTTTTTTGGTTCCAGATTATACAATATGTTCAAAAAACCAAACTTAATGCGGAGATTTATTTTAGACGAGTGGACAATGAAGTTTTTGTATTTAATGGGCAACGGATCACGTGCCTTAGAGGAAGACTAGCAGGATTTTCTCCCCTGATAATGTTTCTGGAGCTACATTGTCCTAAATATTTGCTATTACATATTTGTATATGAACCTTTGTACAGATAAGTACGACACTATTCTATTTAAACATACAGAAATTCATATTAATATATTTTTTATAATTCATACAAAAACTGTGTTTAAAACGGAAGCGTTTAAACATAAACAAAGTGGAACTCCTGTTGCATAAATACGAAAGATAGAGCCTACTATTTTAGCCTAAAATACAGATAAGTTTATTTAACGAGGTTTAGAACACCTGAACCACGAGCCTTGTCGAACATATAAACTTAATATCTGTTTTCCACACTAAACTGGTATTCTATTCCTCCCATTATGTTATCAAAAGGATCAGTCTTTATTTTGAAGACAAAAAAGAGAAAATTAATGTTAATTCGTATTTACGTTATTGTTAATGTTTAGTTTAATAACCATTTTGAATCCCATTCTATGCCAATGACAAATTGTATTTAATCGTATAGTTATCTTTAAGTTGCGGCAAATTAGGAACCTTAGCTTGATGTTTGGAATATGTTTTGTTGTTGCTAACATATAAAACTCGCTATATTCAAAGAATCAAACCATGTGACCAGAACATGTCAACAAACCACGTGATCAGAACATTTCCACTAACCATGTGCAAAGTCAAAGAACGGTATTAGATACTCAGTGTTTATCACTAATGATCTCGAAAACCGAGTACAATATCAAAGCATAAATCTAAATGAGAGCTGCGAAATTTACATTTCTTTTATTACAGTTAAACCAGGTAAATTGCAAATAGACAAAATTTTTATTGACACTATTGTAATTTTAGTTTACCGAGTTGCTTACACTTGATAATGATCAAGAGGTCCTTCAAAGTTTACGGCAGTGAAACCCGTTCGTGCTATTAAAATGTAATTTAAAAGTTGCGAGGTATGCTTATGTTATGAGGAAACCAAGGGAAATAAAAATCGGTCGTTTGCTTTTTTTAAGTAATTTACATAAAATATTTCAATAGTTATTGTTGCAATCGTATCTTTTCCTAACTATAACCATGCATGTATAGTTCCACCACGGTTCGTTACTGTTTGCAGTTCTTTTCCGTGGGAGGCAATTTTAGTAAAACATTATACGTACATGTTTAACCCTTTGAGCGCTGGAACCGGATTTTGAAGGCCTTTGCAAACAGTTTGGATCCAGATGAGACGACACAGAACGTGGCGTCTCATCAGGATCCAAACTGTTTGCTATTCTGATAGTATTCTTTGAAAAAAATCAAAGAAAATGCTAATTTTAGAAATTTAGCAGACAACATTTTAGCAGACGACAAATTACCCAGCATGCAAAGGGTTAAACACGTCTACATTACTGTTCACACAACATACACGTATTTTACTACTGTTACATCTTTGAATAATATAAACTGAACAAAAATGAATGCATACTATATTACATAATAATTGAAATTTTCTGCAGTGTCTGTGTGCGTTTGTTGAGTGTGAGTGTCGCTACGTGCGTATGCGGTTTGACTTTTATTTTTCGATAGAAAATCATTTAAAAAGAATACACGTGTGTTTGACTTATACAACTTAATCGTATTAACTAATTAATCTAATAAATGGACATCGTACAGTGCATCGTCAGTAAAAAAAACAAATAAACCTTTTCATATGGGAAATCAACCGATTAAAATAAAGATCTACCAGTGAGGTCGATACATTTACAACAATTAAGTATAGATTCTGTAAACGTGACAGGTTATCTATAATCCCTCATTAATTCATTTTGTTTTATGTATATACGAATTCTCTTAAGTGCCATGCCTCGATGGGCTCTTGTAGATAAAAACACAAAACAGGTTAATATTTCCATAGATCGCTCACCTGTTTTATGTGACGTAGTCATTTTGTACACCAGGGGCAAGATCTGAACTTTACTTGAATTAAGAAGAGGACCGCTATTCGAGTACACACTCTAGATATAAATTGTGTTGCCCTTGCAGTTTCAGAGACCAGTTTTAAGTTATTCACTACATACGATTATATGTGAATCCTGGGGTGTAGCCAGCTTTGGCCCCAATGGATGATTTTAAAGGAGAATTTGTTTGATCAAAAGTAAACGCACGACTGACGTCCGTCATACACAAGACACAAGACGCACGACAGACAAAAGTAGATTTCAAAAGATCACCTTGTGCATTGCCTAGCTTTAAAAAAAGTTTCCAATGAAATTAACGTCATATGCTTCCCATATTATTGAAGTTGTAGTTGAAAAACATTTATTTAAAACAAAAAACATTGTTTTACATAGAAATTTATACAAAATTCATAACACATTCATGTTCGAATGGTATCGGACCAAGTTCTAATATAGTTCTTCTCCCACATTATACATAGAGTTACATTTTTGGATTTTAAATGATAAAGCATCATAATAACAGTATGGCAAAACATAAACTCAAATTATAGAGATTCAATTGATTTTCTCTATAATAATTTATAAATGCAGTTAACCTTTTCCGGTGGTCGGGGACATTAACCCATAGCGTTTATTGATTACGGTAGGTAATAAATTACTTTATCGGTTATATTAAATATTACGCACGTAGCGGAACGCCATTAAGACCGACCTAACATCAGAGCGCAATCGTTTAATGTTGTAATGAGGAGAATGAGGGATTAAATAGATCTATCAAAAGCAAAAAAATACATTATTTGCTTCACATACCGTAATTTGTAGATTGTTAATTGATAATCAGTCACTCTGTATCAGCAGGCGATTTATTGCCTAAATCAATCTATTTAACGGAGGATTCCGGAATAGTCGATGTGTCACGATTGTAATTCCAGTGCCAACTATATTTCCGTGGTGGTGCTAATGACCGAAATATAACTTCAAAAATCTCTTCTTAAACAGCATAGTCCAAAAGATGTGGTATTTGGCATGTAACACTGCATGATTGTCCTCTTTAAAGTGTGTTTAAATCATGTCCCTCTGCGGTAAAAACTGACGCCGCCATAGGTAACTTTATCACGAGGTGTCAAATTAAAAGAAGAGCGTTTGGATTCTCTAGAAGTAAAATTGTGTACAATATCATTATCAAACTACATCAAATCATTTGTATATCAATATATTGGCTTATTTCTTAAATGATTGCGGAAAAATCACAAGAGCTGGTCAGAACAGCGCAAGCCATTGGCACCCTTCTCCAGTTTTATATTCGTGATTTTGCAAATATTAATGAACATACTAGTAATTAATTATGTAACTTGCTTAGTTACGGAACGTTTTATCTTTGCTTAATTTTTAAACGTTTGCTAAATAGTTAATATTTATTAATTAAGTAGCCATAATAAAACAAAGTAATTTTCTTTACAATTATGGATCTCCTTATAATTTCTTAAATATGGAACGTGTGCTGAAATTTGGGAGTTCATTTGTTCTTTCTTAGGGAACTTAAATTACTCTTCAATTATTTATCAATCTTTTTTCCGCTTATGTAACTTCGATCTTTTTTTAATTTTGGAACTTTAATTATTCTTAACTTCCGGAACTTCAACAATTTTTTAAATAATAAAACATCAAAAATTTGCTCGCTCAATCATGGAACTCTGAGATTTAATAATCTGTATTCCTTTGCTATTAGAAAAACAAGAAGTAGGTAAACAACACGTTACAGAATGATACCGTGAAAATGATATATTATTAATATTTAAAAGCAGATCATGTACTCCCTGACATTCTTTTGTCTACCTTCTTGTCCTCGTTACTGTTATTATTTGTTTACTCATCGCATATTTTGCCCACTTTGCACTTTTTTCTAATGCTTTTTCAATATAATTTAAACGAAAAATGCTAAAGCATCTCATCATTTACTTAACGATTAAAGCATCATTTTGAATGAACTGTGTTGTTTTCTTTGAAGTAAGGACATCGATTAAGAGAGGTAATGGTTGATGAAAATGGGTGCAAATATATCAACTAAGGCTGACACGATAGATCGTATTTATTTTTTTGGAGTTAAATTATCGGTTTGTGAAGCCCAACATAACGCTAAACGTGAATTTATTGTTGGAATGAGCATTATATAACGTTCATTTAGTGATTAGATTAATGCTGCATGTGTTGCGTTAAATTGAGTTCACTTGGTTTACGTCGTCAATTTAATGTAACTTAAAACACTACATTTTATGCCCACGAAGGCAGGCATATAGTTTGGTACTTCTTTGTTTCCGCTTTGAAACAGTTTCATCTGATCGACACCAACCTGTCTGAATATGTTTATAAGCATAAACAGCAGGCAAATTTCAATAACACTGGGAACAAATTTTACTGTGACCTACTAGTTAAATTAACAAGTATTTTAACTTTGTCACAACATTCTGTATAGCTTGTGTTATTGATAGTTTTAAACATTGAGAAGCGACAGATATTTAAAAGCCTCGATATTGAAAGATCAAAGGTAACATATTTTCTATTTCTGTCCTTGTAACGTATCAATTTACACAAAAACAACCGTTATTTAAATTAACCTAACTTGGTTACTACATGATTTGATTGCATCGTTAACTTGGTGATGGTGGGGTATGGACGATGAATGGAAAAAAAAACGAGTGATTAACAACATAGTGTCACGAAATGGCACACCACATGTTTTTTACACAACTTTGTGACATCTAAAGTTAACCAAACGTATATTACGTATTAATATACGTTGAATATTAATACAAGAGATTAAACTTATTCTTACATATCGAACTGTAATAATAGAAAAGCGTTTCCATATTATGTGTTGTGAATATTGCACAGAGTATATTGCTTCCAAAGTTAATTTATTCTTTGATTTATTTTTTCTCAATCAAAACTTCATGTTGATGTATCTATAACTTACCATATGTATGTGCAGATATCTAACATGACCTAACATGCCTCACCATTAACCGGTTATTTATCCCTTTGCTATGTGTTTCATGTGGAATGATGGGCATATTGCCTCTTTTCCCGAATAAAGCATTATCTATAATATTGTAAACGAAATGGTTATAAATAACTGTTATCATAGATGAGCGTGTCTGAATAATGTTCTGTGAATATTGCACGGATTATAATCTTGTATAATATATAAAATCATGTTTAATGAGAGAAAAATTGACAAAAAGGCATGAACAAAATTCCCATCCTCTGATATTAGAATATATATAAATTCTAGTTAATTACCTTGTATATATTCTAATATCAGAGGGTGGGGATTTTTTTCATGGCTCTTTGTCAATTTTTCTCTCATTAAACATGATGTTATTTATTTATTTGAATATATTTTGCACATGTACTATCCAGGGTACGTTACTTCCACCTGTGCATACCATGTGTTTTAAAACCATTAAATTTTGATATAAATACAAATATGTAAACGGTAATAAAAATAGCAATGCATAAAACCAGTGTTGTTGTTTCACCAATATTCCGGGTACTTGGGACTCGGTGTATTTAAAAATGTTGAGTCCCAAATATATTCGGTTGAGTCCCAATATTTGGATCTAATTAAAGACATCTAAATCTGTGTTTCCCAGGAGCCCAATATATTAAATAAATATAATAAAATCATGTTTAATGAGAGAAAAATTGGCAAAAAGCCATGCAAAAAAAACCCATCCTCTGATATTAGATTATATATAAATTCTAGTTAATGACCTTGTATATATTCTAATATCAGAGGGTGGTGATTTTTTTTTCGTGGCTCTTTGTCAATTTTTCTCTCATTAAACATGATTTTATATATTTATTTGAATATATTGGGCCCATATACTATCCAGGGTACGTTACTTCCACCTGTGCATACCACGTGTTTAAAAACCATTAAATTTTGATACAAATACAAATATGTAAACGGTTATAAAATAGCAGTCCCAATATTTGGATCTAATTATATACATCTAAATATGTGTTTCCGTAATTTAAATATCTCCATTCTTAAGTAATAATTTTCATATCATAAAATAAATGCCAACAGTCAGTCTGAATATAATATAAAATATTTCTAAAGTTGAAGACGTTTATTTGTGTTACGCAAACTACACCGCAATGACTAGCTAAATAAAAAAAAGACCATCTCAACTTCAAGATATCAAAGTAACATGATACTATAAAATCACCGAAATATGTCAATTTATATTTAAATTTGCAAAACATTTTGGTATTTGACACGTTTTGATTTAAATGTTGCCCTGTTCATAGTACGCGGCAGGCAATGTTGCTGTTTTTTTGCGTCCATGGCAAAGTAGGTACGTACGTTTACGTAACCGCGAATTCTGATACATTCGCACATAAAAAGCGGGTATTAAAGTTTCATGGAATGAATTGAAGTTTGCTGTCAAAGTAATCCCGTCACGTTAAAAAACAATTCAATATGAAACTGCATGTTACAAACGTACTTAATTACAGTCTTATGCAGCGACAGCGGGTCCAACCATTTCATAAGTGCAGCATTGGTGGAAAACTCAATATCTTATAAACATGTACATGTACCAATATCATTTTGTCAGTGTAGTTTTCGTCAATGTGCAAAGTGTGCTTTCAAGCTGAATTGCCACGGTATTTCGTGATCGAATGTTATGTAAGGTGTGCGAAATGGATCATAGCTTGCGATCCATGGAGATATTAAACATAGCCAAACAATATATTGCATTGCATCACAGTTTATGGAATTTATGGATATATACAGAGGTATGATTTTAAGATTATTTGAGAGAAGACAACATAGTTTTAACATAATAAGATTTTTATCACTGGTATTCATTCCAAGGTTTTTATATTTACATTTTAAAGGATGAATACAAACCGAAAACATCTTTCACATTGAATGTAATAAAATCTGCAATTCGTGGATAAACATTTACACATATTTTATTATTTTTAGCAAACTTTTTTCAAGATTTTTTGTAATTTTGCTATTGGTAGCTTTGAGAAAACAGCAAGGTCAATACATTGTATTTCAATTCTGTATACGATATAATACATAACATACAATATCACTTCGAAATATTATACCTTGTTCATTAAAGCTGGCTTTCATGGATATTCACTTCGATATATTAGTGTTGCGCCAGAAAACATGTCATATTCAGCAAACAATTGAAATAGTATTGCACTAACACAGCATAGGAGGTGTCTGAAAAGTATTAATATGACAAGAAAACATCCATTTAATCCACATGTAATAAACACGAATTGAATTGAGCGATCAAAACAATAAGCATAGTTTTGTACTGACACAATAAAGGAGGTGTCCAAACAAATATGAACATTACCTGAAAACATCTATTAAATCCACATGTACTGGATGCGAATTCAATTAAGCGATGCTTTATATTCCCTGTCCGCTATTAAACATGTCATATTCAACGAACAATCAACACAGTTTTGCACTGACACACTATAGGATGTAACCAAAGAAATATGAACATTACATAAAAACATCCATTTAATGCAAATGTTATTAACGTGAATTCAATTAAGCCATGCTTTATATTCCATGTCCTCTACCTTAGGCATTCCCATTGCTTTTGTACCGGAGGTTTGTCTTTGCAAATGCTCCAACGGCGGCTCAGTTTGTCGATCAATATATACAACGGTTTTGTATGTAATGGATTTGCAGTTGTCAATTTCCAATCGTTATCTGTTAATATAAGCGCATTAAGTCTCCCTCTCTCTCACTCTAATTTTCTACCTTTGCAAGAGCCTTTTATAATTTAAGCAAAGGTGAGATTTTTTTGGTCTGCCATCGGTTTTTGTCATCCGTGCCCTTTTGACTTCGCCAGGAAAAGCAGGTTTCTAAAATTCTAAAAACATGCTTCCGTGTCTTGTTTAACATCTCTTTTAGCAATTAAGGTGAGAAGTCTGTAAACAGAGGCGTAATTTGCGATGTTATTGTAATAATGGCGTTCGTGGTAAAAAAAAAAGCAATGAAGCATTCACTATAGTGTTGTCGTTAATCAGTATGACGTAAAGACGGCGACTATATGGCAATTTCATATCAGGTTTTGTATAATTAGCATCTATAAAAGGGCTAACGAATAAACGACTCCAATCAAACAATAAGACATGGGACACACGAGCACGACTCGTGCACACACACACATGAATCAAACTAGGTTCATCGCATTGTAAAGTTACTTTAAACTTATTTTAGATATTTGAAAGTGACATAATTGACCACCGTGTGGCATTCTTTCTCTATTTTTGTTAAAGTACTACGTTGCATTTCATCCGTGTTTCAGTTGTAAAGTTGGATTTTTCTTAAATATTGAAAAACCACAGCAACAGCAAAACCATTACATAACATACTTGTTATGCCATCAATGTTTCAGTTTTGTAAATATTTATATATTTGAAATTAACTACTGCTTTTTAAAGAAGAAAACACACAATTGCCTGTTATAATATAAAACCTCTTGTTAACCACATTGCATAATGTTATTTCCCCTTGTATTGCATACAAAATGAAATGTACCGTGGTTTAAATGCTGAAAAAAAAACACACAAAAAAACGAAAAAGAAACAAATACAAAACGCCAACTGTTACATACCAGGTTCTTGTAATATCACAATTGCTCAGACCACACGTACGGTCCGTGTATATACCGTCTTTTCGTTTTTCGTTTTGAATTCGACAAAACGAAACACGAAAATAAACGCATATTTGTTTATATTCCGATTTTCTTATAACCGAAACAAATACAAAAAAACAAAGAACAAATTGACTTATTTATATGGTTTTTCGTTTTACTATATACAAAACAAAACACGAAACGTGTTTCTCTATTCAAATTACGTTTTAATTTAAATATTAAAAAAATCAATATTTGAAAATTGAAACAAAGTGCCTTCTCCCATTTATCGTTCTTGATTTGATAAAACGATACACGGAATACGGAACACGAGGGGCGCTGCGCAGCTTTATTTGGAAGAAAACTCATGATAAATCTTCATGCACAGTTTCCTCCCTTTGATACTATTACTTTGAAAAATAACATAAACATTATTATAGAGGAAGAATAGTCGAGTTTTGGCACAGCTCTTGTTGGCTAGTATAATGGAAGAATGATACCGATGTACATGTCTGCTTTTGTTTCAAGTCATTGGATTTGATTTAATGTATAACATGCATTTCAATAATCATTGCACACTAAAATATCTTTGTTCGTCGTAGCTTTTATTTTCAAGTAATTACAATGTATTCATATCTGTTTAAGAAATGAAAAAAAAAAATCCACATTATTGCTAAACATATACATTCAATTAGAATGGTTAACAATTCCCCTTAGGAAATGCACGGCCTTACGAAGCTCTGATACGACACTTCGTGTGCCGACTTGGCTCCTACACTTTGGGTATCTGGCTGGCGGTGGGCTCTCGTACCAGGTGTCCACGCAGTTCTTGCACCGAGTTGCAAATGTACGTTGCGACACTGGTCCTGAATGTTACACTCTATGTTGTTATAAAGTTCAGAGCAATTATCCGGTATTAGTCTATTGACGCACTGAGTTTTTTTTAAATTGTATCAGCATGATTATGTTTGGTGCTTCCTTTATAGAATAAAGAAAATGTGCTTATAACAATTATACAATTGAGTCGCGCTCTGTGAAAAGGGGGTTTAATTCATGTGCGTAAAGTGTCGTCCCAGATTAGCCTGTGCATTCCGCACAGGTTAATCAGGGACGACACTTTCCGCTTTTATGATATTTTTCGTTTAAAGAAAAAGGCTCCTTAGCAGAAATCTAGTTTATCGGAAAAGTGCCGTCCCTGATTAGCCTGTGTGGAGTACATAGGCTAATCTGGGACGACACTTTACGCACATGCATTAAACCCCATTTTCACAGAGCGAGGCTCAATTATTTTAAACACTTTTGCGAGACAACTACATTCAAATAACAGAAAAATCAACGCTAAGTATAGTCCATTATTTCAAATACTTTATAAGTTACATCTCTGACGTTGTTAAAAAATTATTAATTTATTTCAATGACGTTTTTGTTTCGTTGTACAGATTTTTTACAATTTTAAAAGGACTGTAAAAATGAATTGGATTGTATAAAACGAATAAAAGAATGCACTTTTTGACTAATGAATGTACTTTAACAGATGATGCAAGCGAACGCGTTCTTGAGGCGCGTTCTTCTTCCCGGCTTACCGCCACCACCACCATCCCATAAATCAGTTGGCTTAGTTGCCCCTGGACGGTCCAGGCCTGGTTCTTCACCTGTTCCCGGATATCCCGGGCCCTGTAAACATCCTTGTCCTCTCGTGCCCCGTCACGCCCTCCGCGTCTTCTGTTCAAAGAAAATTTATACTTTACAATTATTGAAGAACCAATCAATAAAATAAACTCTAAAACTCATATATATCCTTGTCTCAAATCATACACGTATAGCTACCGATGTAAAGCTTTTCTTTTCTTTTTTCTTTCTCTTTTCTTTTCTATTAGTGGATATGGTGTCCGCCTAGCGACTGGGAGGTCACGGGTTCGATCCTCACTGTGGGAGTATTCTTTTGATCCCCCCCCCCCAAGACACCAAGCACTGGTTCTAGTCCCAGGAAACGGATTCAATAAGCTATAGGCTTTCAATGCAATCGAGCTAAAATAAATAGGTTTTAACTTAAAGCATTTCTATAATGGTATTCGAGTTTCTTTTAAGGAGACAACCAGGATCTATAACGGAACATTTCAACGCATGCAAGTTGTTTCTAAGGCGTGACGCATGATATTTGCCTTCTTTATGTAAAGTAACGTTTAAAGAGTAAAAAAAAGCGGCGTTATAAAATTAGCATTAACTTAATCTTGAGCGTTCTTTCTGGAACACAAAAAAAATGTTGTTTAATTAGTTATTTAATATGCACTTCAAGCCAAAACGGTTTCATAGGTGTTTGGTTATAACTCTTGTTTTAGAGCTATAATCACTAGACATATCCCAGCGCAGTTGTTAAATGTAACACGTATTTTTTCTTAATCGAACGAATTGGAAATTATATATTAGACACCTTGCACTTTACCATCCCATAATATTTAACTATTTTTTTTATTTATTCTCCTTTTTCCCTGTTCTTTCATTCAATATTGGCAATACTAATACAACTTTAACATTCTATTATGTAAGGTGAGGTTAAAAGATAATCATAGGGGACATTTTAGCAGCCGTCGCCGATTATTTTTCTCATTATAACGTCTTTCGGGTCTAAGCGGTAATAATAATAGGAATACGGGACTCAGGGGAAGGGGTTTTACAGCTCTTAAAATGTAAGAAACTCACCCTGATAATAGTACTAAACGAGTCGTTTTGTAAAATAAGTACTGAATGTACATATCAGTGGGTTAAAGAACAAGAAGTGTCCTTCTAAAAGGCCATTTATAGTCCTATCTATTCGGCTGATGGACATGAAATACCGGTACATTGGAAAACATTTAGATGTCAAGATTATGATCATTTCACTTTGGAAAAATACAATACCTGGAAAAACAACTGAAAATATCCACGTCTTTGTCCCTTACGGCGTGTCTTTTCCTCCCCGACAAAAGCGCGTAAGAAGCCATGCTGATGGAAATAAGTGATTTAGTCCAAAGAAAGGGAGAAAAATACGCACAAAAAGCCACTAATGAGTTACCTCCCCAGACAGCAACACATCCCGCAAACGCCACTCGTTTTTCATGTTTCGTTAACCGTTTTTTCAAACCAAGAACGGTTAACGTTATCAAACAATCCGTTCCAATTTTCAAACATTTCTTTTCGTTATATGAAGATTGAAACAAATATGAACCGTGAAATCAAGTTCGTTTTTTGATTTATAATAAGTACAACGAAAAACGATGTAAAGAAGTTAATTGAGTTTTCGTATTTTGTTTTTGTTTCGGTTATTAGAAAATCGGAATATGAACTAGTATGCGTTGATTTTCATATTACGTTGTGTCGAATACAAAAGGAAAAATGAAAAGATGGTACATACACGGACCACGTAAGTAGTTGCAACACGTTTGGCTTCCGTTTTTTTTTGCAGTTATTTTATAATACATTTTAAACTCACACGCGTAAAATAATTATTTTCTATTGATTACGGCAATGATCGGGATTCTCACGAATAACATGTTAATGGACAGATAAAAAAGTTTAAGTATGAGATTGAAATACGTAATTATTTTGCAATTTTTGTAAATTGATTACCACGACGGGCAAATGCATCATTAGTTGCAGTGCAAGAGTGGTTACAGACGAGAAATTAGTAAGCTTTCGTGCTATTCGGCTTTAAAATTAAATATGATATTTTTAGCTGATTGCTAGAAAATGTTGCTTTGAATACAACAACTAAGCAATGATGAGTATTGTAAGCATGCATATACTGAACGTATCGGTTAGTTGAGATTTGTCGCCCCCGGTCCCCGAACTTAACCATGAGTTACTTTTCTGAGGGAATAATTGTAAATGAAACAATAATATTCGACTATAAACGTTCAGGACACACGTGCTGGTATATATTTTTGGCTTCTACGTCAGGTACAAGAAATGTTGATACGTTATTACTAACCGATGACCTCAAAAGCGAGAAAGTTAAACGTAGTTTACTTGGAAAAAAAAACATTAAAACAAATCTTCTACCATCGAACAGTATTTCCTACCACAATTAACATTTAAAATAAATTATATTTGAATTGCCAAATTGTCGTAAAATGTATTGATGTTTGTATGTTGTGTACACGCACGCATATATCGTAGACCTATTTGGACATGTACGTATACTATTTTACTCAATTGCCTCCCACAGAAAAGAAGGGCGGAAATTTACGAACCGTGCTGGAGTTATACATAAATGGTTATAGTAAGGAGAACATACGCTTTAGAGTATTTCTATTGAAATATTTTTATGTAAATTTCTTTAAAAAGCAAAGGACAGCAATTTCATTCCCTTCAGTTTCCCCATAAAATAAGCATACGTCGCGTATTTTAAACAACACTTTAATAGCACGAACCGTGTTCATTGCCTTTAAACTTAGTGGGAACACTTGATCATTATAAAGTGATTGCGAATCGGTAAACTATAAAACACAATATTGTCAATAAAAATGTCGTCTATTTTCAATTTACCCGATTTAACTTTTTTAATAGAAATGTAAATTTCACAGCTGGGATTTTAATTCATGCTTTGATATTGTTCTCGGCTTTCGATATCATAAGTAGCAAACAATGGGTCGCTTTTATCGTTCGATGACGTTGCTTACATGTCTTAAATTGCAAGTGGTTTGTGGTCAGGTTCATTGAGTATCAGCAAGCTTCATTTTTGAGAAACGAAAATAACACATACACCAACCATCAAGCCAAGGTATCTCATTTGCCGCCATATAAAGATAACAATACCATTTAATACGATTTGTCATTGCCAAATTGTACCGTTTCAATATACAATAGTAATTATTAAACTCCAGAATTCAGGACAAAATATATCTTTCATGAACGATGAGTAAACAATCGCGAGTATATTACATAACAAAACGCATAACACGACCGACGCTCAACAAAAACATGGTCAAAGCCCGGATCTTTGCTGTGCAATTCATACCAATATAAAGAAAAATGTGCTATGCTATGAGGAAGCATTAAGTTTCTAAAAGCTCGAAATGTCAAGATAATAGTTCGAGGTATGGAGAATTCCGCCAGCATCCTCGAGGGCCTTGATATAGAGTCAATTGTGGTGTCGACGTAATTACAGAGGTATGTACGAATTTTTACATTAGTACAATAATATGCTACATTTAAAGTTTCATTTTAACGACAAGTGTAAATTAAGTCTTTCGTTACCTGAGTGCATTTACTGTCCGCTGTATCTTATTAGATGGCTTTGATATGTATATACAACATGCTTATTACCTAGTTAGTTGGAGGTTGTAATAGCGGGAATTCAATTACTGCCCGCTGTATCATATAACATTGCTTAAATATTGATTAACAACATGCTAATCACATATTCAGTCGGAGACTGTATAAGCGGGAATTAAAATGTATTGACTGTAAAAGTGTCTGTGTTCAGGTAAAAACTTATAACAATGAGACACAAATGACATAAGTGCACCCAATAAAAGGACCCAATTGCTAGATCGGCACAAGTTCTCTTACCTCCAATCAGTGCTGTTGTTTGGTTAAGTATAAAAGGTTGTTAGCATCAAAACACCAATAAAAAACTAACTGGGTAAACACCAGATATCTTATTTAGAAGATTAAAAGAAATCTATAGGTAGCACATCCGGCAATTGTGTAAACAACTTCCTTACAGTCGCTATGGATACTAACTCGTATCTCATTATTGCCATTAAGATGTGTTGTTTGTGTTTTGCTATATTTTTTCTGCCAAGCGTTTTTTCTCTCTTAGCGCGCATATCGTCTTGAACCGAACGATAATAATTTGACGTGACATTATGAATCAGTAATTGTAGAGCCGTTTTAAATGAATTTTCAATTGGAATTTCGTTGTTTTTATATGCTGATAGATTTTGTCTGCCAGGCATTTTTTCTCTCTTGTTGTGCAGATTGTCTTGTACCGTAAGAAGTGACATTGTTGTCATTAAAATAAACGTTCTTTCTAGGTTTTGTATTTGTTTCTCTCTTAATATGTATTTTGTTAATACCGTACGATAATTGATTGACGTGACCTTATCAATCTGTAAAAGTAGCACCTTTTTAATAACGCTTTGAGCCGCACGTGAACAATGGTTTGTACAGTCTCATTAAAACTTCACCTGATAGTACATGTTTAATACATGAACATCTTGTTTTGTGATTTTCAAAGAGGTCTGAATGACTTATTTCATATAAACATGCATTTGTGCAAATGATGTCAATGTTCTGTAAAAAATAAAATTATAATGGATCATGATAAAAAAATATGATGGTAGAACCAACTTTTGTGTCCGAGGCATTGAAATGATTGGAATGTATGTTTTATAATTGTGAACTCATTAACTATGTATATGAATTAAATTATAAGGAATATACTCTTTAAAAATATTATAATTGCCATGATTAAATTGTATGCCAATGTAAATTGTTGGAACTACTGTATGTCAGTTGTTTAGCATAAATGACTTGGTCCATATTTGCTTACGATGAAACTAAATAAGGTATTGTTCTCAAATTGATACATAAATGTCTATCAAATCATTACCATCGACTGTACATGTTAGCATATTTTTACATATAAACTAAGGCATTCCTTTTAACTATTTGCACCTTTTGAAACCAGTCTTTACTGGTTTCAAAAGGT
The DNA here is from genome assembly GCA_007657795.1 of Dreissena rostriformis. Taxonomy (NCBI): domain Eukaryota; kingdom Metazoa; phylum Mollusca; class Bivalvia; order Myida; family Dreissenidae; genus Dreissena; species Dreissena rostriformis. The sequence goes on along the minus strand of VMBQ01001076.1, from coordinate 59,688 downwards.
GCAAATAGTTAAACACGCTATCAACAAATGCCACATACAAAAACATAGATATTCATATGGCGTAAGCTCTCAATGGAAGATTAAATCGTCATTAAACGCTGACAGACATGGCTGCTTTGTCGAAATTCCCAGGTAGAATTCTAATACTAAAACTCTGTGACGGCCAATTGATTAAAATCATCGATCTCCGATGGAAATCGTAATGAAGTTCTGTGACGCATTGTACGCACTTTTTTAATTCATTTAATAAAACACTATTATTGATATTTCAATCGTATATAATTTAACGGTTGTCCTTTATATAGGCTCATTTTTAAAACATCACGTATATCGTTTATATACGAAATGTTTAACAATCTTGTAACTTCAAACACTTGAAGATGTATACAGATTTCGACAAATTTCATACAAATGATCGTGATCGTTTTTTTGTGGGTGGCGGGGGGNCCTAAATTGAAAGACTAGCAAGAATGTATCCCCTGATAATAATTCTGGAGCTCGTTTGCTTTTTATATTTGCTACTTTTTATATTTATATGTACCTTTGTACATATAAGTATGACAGTATTCGTATAAAGTCTGAATAAAATGCATATACAAATTAATATGAATATAATGAAAACGAGCAGTGTTTTTTTAAACGGATGCGTTTTAACATAAACAAAGCGAAACACTTGTATTGCAAACACAGATATGCATATACTGAACTTAGCTGCATGTGGCCCCCACCCCACCACCGTGCTCACCTCCATTTTCTGTTGGCAAATCCACAACACAACAGTTACTTAAATTGTATACTGATAGCTTACGTAATAATCCGCAATACTTAAATCTACGATACGCAGTTTTTCAAATAGAAAAACCTTGTGAATAGCTTCACTGCATCAGTGGAAGGTTAATCAGGGACGGCACTTTCCGTCATCACTGGATTTTCATTTATAAACGAATAATTCCATAACAGAGGAAAGTGTCGTCCCTGATAAGCCTGTGCGGACTGCGCAGTTTGAGACGACACTTTATGCTCATGCATTAAGCCCCGTTTTCCCAGAAAGCGACTTTTTTGGTGAGGGAATTCTTTTAAATGAGACAAAACTCATCGACTACAAACGGAGAGGACACACGTGCAGGCATATGTTTGGCTTCTACGTCAGGTATAAACTCTGTTAATAAGTCAACAGTCACTGATTACCACACTTTTGCGACTACAAACGACAGGAACACAAGTGTTGGTATATTTGTTGCTTCTACGCCCAGCATAAAATCTGTTGATACGTCACCATTTTGTCATGACCGCAATTTAGCGAGAAAGTTAAAAGTAATTTACTGGAAAAAGACAATATAAAAATATATCTTCAACCATCGAACAGTATTTCCTACCACAATTAATACAGTATGTTTATTCGTGTTTGTGTTTTTTATTGTTTAGTTTACTTACCAGTTAAAAATCCCATTCTATGACAATGACAAATCGTATTAAATCGAACTGTTATCTCTATATGGCGAAAAATAAGATACATGGGCTTGATAATTTGTTTATTTTTTATTTGCGGTGCTCAAATATGAAGCTTTCTGATAAACAATGTACCAATAGTGATACATCGACTCCGGAATCCTCCGTAAGATAGATGCAATAAATCGTTGTCTGATCCATAGTGTCAATGAAACAGAACATGTCCACGAACCACGTACAACTTTAGAATGCTATCAAAGTCATTGAACGATATAAGCTACTCATTGATTGCCACAAATGATATCGAAAGCCGAGTACAATATCAAAGCGAGATTCTAATTCAGAGCCGAGAAATTTACATTTCTATTATTATAGTTAAATCGGGTAAATTGAAATAGACGACATTTTTAAACAGACGACATTTTTATTGACAATATTGTATTTTAAGTTTACCGATTCGCTTGAACTTATATAGCTTGAAACACTTTTAAAACTGTTTAATGATCAAGGTCCCCTGTTCGTGCTATTAAAATGTAGTTTAAAAGTCGCGAAACGTAATTTTAGGAGGGAATTTAAGGGAATTAAATTCTTCCCATTGCTTTTTAAATGAATTTACATAAAACTAGTTCAATTGTAATTCTTTACAGCGTATGTTTTCCTAACAATAGCATATATACTTTCATCACGGCTCGTTACTGTTCGCAGTACTTTTACTTGTGTTATGTATACTTTCATCACGGCTCGTTACCATGGTTACTGTTCGCAGTACTTTTGCTTGTGATGCAATTAGAGTAAAATATTAAACGAACCTTTACAAACAGGTATACGATACTTGCATACGTTCTCACACAACAAACACTTATATTATTACTTATACATGTTTGAATAACATGCACTGAACAAAAGTCACCAATGAATACTTATTTTATAACATTAAAAATTGTAACATTTCACTGTCTATTTGTGTCTGGTGACTGTGAGTGTGGGTTCGTGCGTATGTGGTATGACTATTATTATTCGATTAAAAGTCATTTAAAATACTCGTGTATTTCACTAATAAAACTAAAACCTATAAACTTATAAAAGTAATGAATGGACATCGTAGAGTGCATCGTCATTAAAAAAAAAAGAAGAAAGTTTTTCATATGGGAATTTAACCGATTAAAATACATAGCTAGCAGTGAAGTCAATAAATTCATAACAATTAAGAATATATTCTGTATACGTGACAGGTTATCCATAATCTCTCTTTTTCCTTCTTTTTCAATTTATATACTCATTTGATTAAGTACCACGCCCTCGAGTGCTTTGTAGGTAGAAAAAAACTAAGCTAAACGCCTTTGTTTAACAAAAAGGTAAATATATCCCTACATCGCTCACCTGTGTTATGTGACGTAGCCAGTTTTGAAAAAGGTACTACTAGTATTAGAACACATTTAGTAGAAGACCACTATGAGATAATAAACACAAAATATTAAGTATATAATTCCTGACCTTTTTAGTTTCAGAGAAGATTTTTTAAGTTATTAACTACCGCTACATACGTTTACATAAATCATGTGAATCCTGGGGCGTGGCTAGCTTTGACCCCAGGGCAGCATTTGAACAAACTAAGTAGAAGATCACAATACAAAAATACACAACAAAAAAAACAACTGACTCTTGCGGTTTCAGAGAGGATTTCTTTTTAATGTAATACCTATAAAAGTCTAGATAAATCATGTGACCCATGGAGCTTGGTCAGTTTTGAACCCAGTGATATTTACTTTTAAACTAAGCAGATTACCACTATGGGGGAATATACATCAACTATTAAACCTTTGCCCCATGCGGTTTCAGAGATGAAGATAATAATGTTTACTTTGTAAATCAACATAAATCACGAGACCTCTGGATGTTGCCAGTTTTGACCACATGGGCATGATAAGAAAAAAATTAGTCGAGGATATCTTTACGTTGTTACACAACGAATAACTAAACCTCTATATAACTAGAATAATAACTATAACTAAAATATAATTTAAGCTCTGGTGACCTACATATCTTGGGGACCAGCAATTTGCGCTATGAAAGAAGGTCACTGACAGATAAAGTCTATGAAGTTTGATAACAAATAATCCAAGTTGTTTAGGAGGAGAAATTGTGTAAATAAAAAGTAGACGCACGACGCGGGACGCAGGATAGACACAAGGCGGTTTCAAGAGATATCATAGCGCATTGAACAGGTGAGCTAAAATCAAGTTTTCAGATAGATGGACGTCATATGCCTCCCATAGAATTGATGCCTTTTTAACATGCCGCTTACTATTTGCGGTGGTCGGGGACATTAACCCATAGCTTTTATTGATTAGGCATTCACCTATATTATCTGTTGTATTAAATATTACGCAAGTAGCGTTGTTTATTGCGGAACACTATTAAGACCGACATAACATCAAAATGAGAGTTTAAATGGATCTATCGAAAGCAATACTTTACATTATTTGCTTCACATACCGTAATTTGTTGATTGATCATTGATAATCACACGTTGAATGAATTTATACATATAAACTAAGGCATTCAAAGTCTAGTTTCAATAGGTGCAAATGGAATAACATACCATCGACAAATGCCACATACAGAAGCATAGATATTCATATGGCGTAAGCTCCTAATGGAAGATTAAATCGTCATAACACGAAGACAGACAGGGCTGCATTGTCGAGATTTCCCAGGTAAATTTCTAATACCAAAAACCTGTGACGACCATTTGATTTACCCTGGAACGCTGGAACCGGATTTTGAAGGCCTTTGCAAAAAAAATCAAAGAAAATGCTAATTTTAGAAGTTCAGCAGACAACATTTTAGCAGACGACACATTTCCCAGCATGCAAAGGGTTAAGATCATCGATCTCCGATGCAAATCCTAATGAAGTTCTGTGACGCATTGTTTTTTATTAGTACCTGCGCATATTTTAAGTTCTGACATTTAATAAAGGACTTTTATAGATGTTTCAATCAGGTAGATTTGCTGCGTTCTCCACTGGGTTCTCCTCTATGAAGGCTCGTTTTTAAAACAGCATGTATATCCAAATTGGACGACATGTTTAATAATCTTCTAACTTTATACACGTTCACAGATTTCGAGAAATTACGTAACAATCGTGATTACATACAATACATAATTGTTCGAACTTCAAATGCTTGGGCATGTCTTCAAAAGAGTTATGGGGAACTCTTTTGAAGACACTTCAAAGCATCGACCTGGCATGGCTGGGCTGTTTTTAGGGGCAGAGCAACCTGAAGGACAGTGTCTGCTGACATCGGACGTTTTGTGGAATACAGATAAGTGAATTTAGAGAGGCTTAAAAACTCGAACCACCAGCCTTGCCGAACAAATAAATGTACCTGTATTTCACACTTAACTAGTATTCTATTCATCCCATCACAAACAAACAGTAAACAAATAAAAGGAAAAATTGCCAGAAGGGAGCGTTTGCAAGAAAAAAAAACACATGACATCATGTTGAAAATGTTTCTTAAAATACACAAATTGAGCAATGAAGAATATTGCAAACACAGATATTCATATACATGTACTATACATATCGGTGGGTTGCGTTTTGTCGAACCTCAAGGCAGATTTGTTCATGTCTGTTAGCAAATCCACAACACTTACTTACATAGTATACTGATAGTTTATGTCATAATCTGCAATACTTATAAACTCAAATCAACGATACACATGTTGTTGTTTTTTTCAAATATAAACCTAGTGAATGTTCAGCTGCACTTGTGGGAGAGATACCGCACTAAGAGAAGAAAATATAGAAATAAAAATTCTACAATTGAACAGTATTTCATATCGCAATTAATACAGTTTGTTTCTTCGCATTTGTGATAATTATTGTTGAGTTATTGTTTAGTTAAATAACAAGTTTCAATCCCAGTATTCTATGCCACAATAACAAACCTTATTAAATCGCAGTGTAATCCTAAAATGCTGGCAAATGAGATACATTGGCTTGATGTGTGGTATTTTGTTTTTAATTTCCGTTGCTCAAATATGAAGATTGCTGATACTCAATGAAACTATCGTGTTTACATCGACTATCTCCGGAATACCCCGCAAGATAGACAACCTTTTGCCCTGTTAGACATGTTAGCAAAGTCATAGAATGATATTATCTATTAATTGTTTGCTACTAATGATATCAAAAGCCCAGTACAATATCAAATCATGAATCTAAATCAGAGCTGAGAGATTTACGTTTCTATTGTAATAGTTAAATCGGGTAAATTGCATATAGAGGGCATTTTTATTGACAACAATTGTATTTTAAGTAACAATATATAATGAGCAAGTGGTCCCTTTAAGTTTTCGGCGATGCAAACGGTTCGTGCTATTAAAATGTAGTTTAAAAGTCGCGAAGTATGCTTATTTAATGAGGAAACCTTAGGGAATTTAAAAGCGGTCGTTTGCTTTTCAAACAAATTTACATACACAAAGTTCAATAGTTATTCTTTAAAGCGTATGTTTCCCTTACTATAACCGTGCATGTAAAATTGCATCACGGTTCGTTACTGTTTGCAGTTTTTTTTCCGCGGTAGGCAATTTAAGTTAAATATTATACGTACATGTTCAAACGGGTCTACAATACTTGCATACATGTTCACACAACATGCACATATGGTATTACTTATACATTTTTGAATGCCATAAACTGAACAAAGATCAACAATGAATGTAAACATACTTTATTACATGAAAATTGTAAATGTCCACTGTCTGTTATTATGTACTTTACCTATGTATCCCCCGAGGGGTCGACGATTTACAACAATACCGAATATTCCAATTATTCTAACGGTATTACCAAAATTTATGATGACCTAGAAAAAAATAGGTTTGATTATCCCGACACGTCTCTGTTTCTGTCTGGTGATTTCAATAGCAGAACGAAAGATTATCTCGATTTTATACCATGTGATAATTTAAAATTCATCTACGGTGAAATCGATTATAACGGTAGCACATACGAAATATCTAGGCAAAATAGAGATACTATTGGAAATTGCTTTTGCCGCTCTCTAGTAAATCTTTGTTACATTTTTGATATCCATATTCTTAATGGCCGATTCGAATCCGATAAAAATGGCGAATTCACTTGTTTCTCAAATGACGGATCAAGCGTAGTCGACTACATGATAGCGTCACCAGAACTTTTAAATACACATTTGAAAGATTTTAGAGTATTAGATAGAGATGATTCCGATCATTTCCCGATATCATGTACCTTTGAATTGAAATCCGTTCTACCCGCAACAATGCCCCAAACGCATCATACGTCAAGTACCACGAACCCGTTACCCCGATTTAAATGGCGTGATACTAAAATGCAGGACTTTATATCCACATTTAAAAATAACCTCCAGTCAAACAGTACACTAATTTCAAATTATATTAACTTTGATATTAACGAAGCAATACAACAAATCACGGCATTATATGCAACAGCTGGAAAGCACATGCAAGTACGATCATTCCGCTTTAACCCAACGCAGCCCGAGTGGTGGGACTCTGAGTGCGATGATAAAAAGCGAGCTAAATACGCGGCGTTACGTCAATTTAGAGTAACAAATTCAGCAATTCATTTGCGTAACTTTAAAGATCTGAGGAACGAATTTAAAGCTTTCTGTAAGAATAAGCTTCTAGACTTTCAACGTCGTGAAAGAAAACAACTGTACGATATAAGAAACAATGCGTCTATGTTCTGGAGGAAAATCAAACGTACTAACATTAAACCGTGTATACACTCAACTATTACGGCTGACGAATGGTATACATATTTTGGCAAACTACTATATGACACAGATGCTGTGGAAATCGACAATAATGAAAATACAGAATTTATTGATGTATCAGCTAATGAACTTAATGAACCTTTTACCGTACAAGAAGTTGAACGATCATTGTCCAAATTGATAAACAACAAAAGTTGTGGTGTTGATGGTATTCCCGCGGAATTTTATAAGTATACTTCGAGCGAAATAACACCGTATCTTTGTGTACTGTTTAACAAAATTCTCGATTCAAGTAATTTTCCAGAATCGTGGGGAACCAGCATTATATGCCCTATCTTTAAATCGGGAACAACTAATGACCCTGGAAATTACAGGGGCATTTCCGTTACTAATACTATGTACAAAGTATTTTCTGATATAATTAATACACGTTTATACTCTTGGGCCGAGAACAATAATAAAATCGACGAATCGCAAGCTGGCTTCCGACATGGGTACTCCACGGTTGATAACATTTTTTGCCTCCAAGCTATGATACAAAAGTACCTATCTAAAAAGAAAGGCAGATTCTATTGTCTATACGTTGATTTTAAGAAAGCTTTTGACTCTATCAACCATTTTAAATTGTTTAAATGTCTTGAAAGGAAAGGCTTACATGGGAAATTTATGAATGTTCTAAAAGCTATGTATACAAACTTAAAATCATGTGTAAAATTGCAAAGGAAATCTATATGCTCAAACGATAATAACACACAATCAGTTGAGCACGCTGTTACCAATTGGTTCTCTTGTAACATCGGCACCAGACAAGGAGACAAAACAAGTTCGACAATATTTACCCTCTTTATTGACGAGTTATCTGCCTTTCTGCGTGAAAACTGTGGATCGGGTATTTTTGTTACAAATCAAATTCCCGACATTATTTGTTTAATGTTCGCTGATGATATCGCAAATTGCGCGGAAACAAAACAAAAATTACAAGAGCAAATCAATTTAATAGAGATTTTCTGTCAAAACTCAGGGATGGAAGTAAATCTCAATAAAACTGAGATAACTGTATTTCGTAACGGTGGAGTATTAAAAGACACCGAACGTTGGTATTTTCGAGGTAAAGAAGTAAACACAACGCCAGTATACAAGTATATGGGTCTAATTTTTACCCCTTCATTATCATGGAAACTGGCACTTGATAAGCTAGCTGCCCAAGCACAAAAGGCTATATTTTCAATAAATAACTTTCAAAAGCCATTTGGCTACTTCCAACCTTTCGAAATGTTCAAAATCTTTGATTCCATGATCAAACCTATTCTTTGTTATGGATCTCAAGTATGGGGATATGAATACGTACAAGCAATCGAAACAGTTCACACCACTTTTTGTAAAAAATTCCTTAAGCTAAATAAAAACACAAATAATTGTATTGTATTGGGAGAATGTGGTAGACATCCATTGTGTGTAAATTATTTTACTAACTGCATTAGTTATTGGTGTAACCTTCTACAAATGCCCACGCATCGTTATCCGAGAAATTGTTATTTATTGTTAAAATCACTAGATGACGCTGGGCGAATCTGCTGGGCATCGAAAATAAGAAATTTATTGTTTACATACGGATTTGGTTATGCTTGGATAAGTCAAGATGTTGGTGATAAAAACATATTTATATCATCATTTAAACAACGCGTTATTGATTGCTGCACGCAAAAATGGCATGACGACGTTTCAAACTCGAGTCGTTGTCACCATTATAAACATTACAAAAGCCTACTTAACACAGAAAAATACTTATCAATTGACTTAACACCAAAATATAAGATTGCTCTTTCGAAATTCCGAGCCTCAAACCACAGATTACAAATCGAACTGGGGAGACACACTAATATACAAAAAGAGAACAGAATATGTACTACTTGTTCTATAAACGAAGTTCAGTATCTAGATTGCGAATACCATGCTTTCTTCAAGTGTAACAAATACAACGAAATACGATTAAATCATCTTTATAGCTGGTATTCTTCAGGCGATTCACTGCTAGATTTTTATACCTTAATGAGCTCTAATGATGAAGCTGTTTTAAAAAAGTTATGTATGTATGTATATCATCTACTGAAAAATATCAATAACTAATCAAATACTTTCAATATATTAACACCGTATCTATTCTGTTTGTGTTGTTGTTGTTGTTTTT
>VMBQ01001076.1:5919-50018 GCA_007657795.1 Dreissena rostriformis | reverse complement strand
TTAAAGGGACTGTCCACTAGATTTTGGCATGTATTGAAGCATGTCATTAAATGCTCTATATTGATAAATTCAAACATTTGACCTAAAAATCTGCAGTTAAAAAACAAGAATACAATTTAAAAAGGGAAAAAAAAGTAAACCTCATCAGGGCTCGAACCAGTGACCATCGGGGTCCTGGAGTAAAAACCAATTAGACCGCTCGGCCATCCTGACAAGTATGTACGATAGCCGTATTTTATACCATATATAAGCAATCCTCGTAGTTTTACAAAATATAGCGACAATAACAGAACTTTCCAAATTATTCAATCGTTTCGCGTCGAACGACGCTTTATGATTTTGAGGTTTTCAAATCGTCAAAAGATGCATATAATGGATATTTAAGAGCATTGTAAATGGTCAGTATTACTATTTCCTCAAAAATATCATAACAAACGCGAAAATTTGCGAATATGAAACAACTTTTTTTAATTTTGTCAATTTACCAATCTGTTGGACGGCCCCTTTAAGTGGGTTTTGATGGCATGCTTAAACGAGTGGGAAGATTCAATATCCCTAAGTGATTGTGGGAGACAATTCCACAGAACAATACCATTGTAAGCAAAATATTTCTTACCAAAACTTCCAACTTTTGGTAAAGAAAATCTCCCAGTGTCACAAAAACTATAACTTCTTTCAAGTGAACCGGTCACAGGGAGTGCAGACACTCTGGATCTGGTACATCGGTCATGGGCCAAATTCAGGGGTACAAAATGCTCCTTAAGATATTTAGGACATGTGTCTGACTTTATCTTATGAACATGACATAGAGTTAATTGATCTACTCTCTTAGAAACAGGTAACCAGTTCATTGACTTAAATTGTTTATTACCAAAATGAGACCTGCTATGCATATTTAGGACAAATCTGATCAATTTATTTTGGGAAGTCTGAAGCCTAGTTTTCCAATATTGAGTCAAACTAGGGTACCAAAAAGAACAAACCTAGTCAAAATGACATTGTACCAGGGACATGACCAAAGTTTTTCTAGTGCTAAGATCCAAATATTTACTTTTCTTTTATAAAAGAACTTTAACCGGGCATTTGACTTTGTAACCACAGACCTTGCAATATCATTGCATGAAAGATTTTGATCAAAAACTGCACCAAGATACTTAACTGAACTTGTTGCTTGAATATTTGTACCATTACATGAAATATTTAAAGTACTTTGTGACCTTAACTTAGGCTTTGAACCAAAGAGTATGGATTCTGTCTTACCAATATGAAGTGATAGCATTTTATCTATAAGCCATTCACTTACACGCTCCAACTCTGAAGATAAAAGAAGTTCAATGTCGGCTATATTTTTACCATGAACAAGGATCCCTGAGCCATTAGCATATTTTAACAGTTTGTTTTTGACCACTGCCGACATGTCGTTAACGTAGATGAAAAAATAGCAGGGGACCTAAAATTGAACCTTGGGGTACGCCACATGTGACAGAAGCCAGGTTGGAATGAGTACCTGACACATCAACTAACTGATGTCGATCAGAGAGAAAAGACTGGCACCAAAGGACAGCATCTGAACGGAGACAAATGGCTTTTAATTTCATTATCAAAATACTGTGATTTATGGTGTCGAAAGCCTTCTGCAGATCAAGGAGAACCATTCCAACCATTTTACCTTTATTTATTTGAAATTTTACGAAATCTGAAAGATGGATGAGACAAGTATCTGTACAAAACCCGCACCTGAAACCAGACTGAAAACTGTATAAAATAGTTTTCTCATTTAAATAACCTTCCATTTGATCATATATGGGAATTCAACCTATTAAAATAAAGAGCTAGCAGTGAAGTTGATAAATTCATAACAATTAAGTAAAGATTCTGTAAAAGTGGCAGGCAATCCGTAAGCTCTGTTTATTTGTATTTATTTTTTATTTCTAGATTAATTTGTGTTAGTACTACGCCTAGAGAGCTTTTGTAGATAGAAAAACGCAGCTAAATGCGTCTTTTAAACACAAAGGTTAATATGTCCTCAGATCGCTCACCTGTGCTATGTGACGTGACAAGAGTTGACACAAGGGATACGATTTGAACAAGATGTAGTTATGTACCACTATACGATAAACACATCAATTATAAAATTTCTGATCATTTCATGTTCGGGGAAGATTTTGAAAGTTATGTGCTACATACATTTATATAAATCATGGGAATGAAGGGGCGTGGCCAGCTTTGACGCTAGGGCATGGTTTTAACAAATAAAGTAGAGGACACAAATACACATTAAATACTAAACCCTTGTCCCTTGCGGTTTCAGAGACGATTTTTTTAAAGTTAATAAATCTATACAAATCATGTGACCGCTGGGGCGTGGCCAGTTTTGTACCCGGGGGGCATTATTTAAAAAAAAAACTAAGTAGATGACTAATATACGATAATACACTTTAAGTATTAAACCTTTGACCTATGAAGTTTAATCGATTGTTAAAGTTATTTACTATATAACTCAATACGAATCCTTAAACCTCAGTGCGCGTCCAGTTATGACCCCATGGGCATGATAAGAACAAATTTACTCGAGGGCACATATATGGTGTTACACACCAATAACCTCCAGCCCTTGCAATTTATGAGAATGAGATTTTTTAAGTTATTCATTATGTAAACCACGTGACCCATGTGTATATTATCTTACATCCAAATACTAAATCACTCTTGCTTTCTCTGTGAAGAAGATTCAAAGAAATTAATTTACCACATGCATATACGTCTTTATAAATCATAGGACCCCTGGGGCACGGCCATGTTTTAATCAAAATGATATGTTTGGAATAGATTCAGTAGAGGACCACTATTAGCTGTAACGCAAACAATAGTAACAACCTGATCATTGTGATTTCAGCGTATAAAAGTCGGTTTCAAGAGATGACCTTGTGAATTGCACAGCAAAGCTAAAAAACGTTTTCAGTTAAATAACCGTCAGATGCTTCCCTTGCTTTTTTAAAATGCAGTTAATTATTTCCGGTGGTCGGGGACATCAACCCATAGCGTTTATTGATTACGATAGGTAATAAATTACTTTGTCGGTTATATTCAATATTACGCACGTTGCGGAACCCCATTAAGACCGACATAACATAAGAGTGCAATCGTTCTATGTTGTAATGATGAGAATGAGAGATTAAAAGGATCTATCGAAAGCAATAATTTACATTATTTGCTTCACATACCGCCATTTGTAGTTGGATAATTAATAATCACATGTTGTATGAATTTATATAAAAATATATGTGTGTATGTTTATATTTATACTAGGCTTTGGTCGAAACATGTTTTGTATTTAAGTAATTAGATCGAACAAAAGTTACGTGTGTGTATGTCATATTTTATTTAATTATGAATTGATATGAAATGAAGAAAGCTGCATTAATTAAACTCGTTTTCAGAAGTCTATAAAATGTAGTTCCGTTAACTTAGTCGGCCTGTAATGTCAGATGCCACCCTTTTTCGGTCATTCATTAATGACAACGCCAACTCACTCGTGATACATCGACTATCTCCGGAATCCTTCGTAAGATAGATGCAATAAATCCTCTGTTGATCCAGAGTGAGTGCCAACTATACTTCCGTGGTGGCGCTAATTACCGAAATATCACTTCAAAGCTCTCTTCTGAAAGAGCATAGTCCAGAGATTTAGGTATAAGGCATGTAACACTGTATTAGTGTTTTTCCCAGGAGGGCAAATGGACATGGCGAAGTACATTCATAAAGGGCATCATTTTAACGCGCAGTTTAAGCAAAAAGGGGCAAAACGTTCCGTCACGTGATAACCTGGTTTTGGGAGGAACATTTAAACACATACGTGTATAAATAAAAACACTTTAGTGTTATTGATGTATTTAATTTACTTAAATTAATATTAATATGTTTACCTTGCACTATAGGGCCTATTCCATTTCAGTTCCATGCTCTTTCAGTACAGCATGACAAACATAATAAAGCAATATATGCACATGAATCTGATTAATATGGTTATACACAGATCAACTAACATATACATGAAACCATGTTTCTCTAAGCACATTTTCTAACGATAATCTTGTCAAATGTTTTAACTTTGTGATTAATTAAACTGAATGCCAATTTGCTAACACTTTTACAGTGTTTCACTCGTTTCCATGACATACATCTAGTGTGTAGATTACTAAATATAAGTTGTTTGTATCTAAAACGTATTATCCATCGTTAATAAACACAGACATTTCATAAATCCCTACTAACTGTATGATGTCCATGGTTTCGATTTTAATTTGTCATTTTTGCCGAGAAGTCCATTCCTGTTCTATATTGTCCGCCATCTTGTCAAATGACGTAAGCGACAGGTCCGGATAGCAATTTAAAATTGTATGGGTCCGACTACACTCGCGATTCTCATTTTGTTTAATCAGTATACGGTACAATAATTGTTTCAATAATTACTTATCTAAAATACGATAAAGATACAGCGTGTTTTATTTTAAATTATATTACGTGTATAAATAAATGTTTTGAGATTACTGTATTATTAATTAAATGCACATTTTCCACGAAGTTTACAATCGGTTGCCATCAAAAGTCTCTTAATTAACTGTCCACAATATTATTGTGGAGGCACGATTTTATCGTGGAGGAGTACACAAAAGTGAAAGATTAGTGTGCTTGGCATAACAAAGCCACTGATATTATCGATTTATATTGACACGGGATTATTCACACATGACTAATACACAACCGTGCGTATCTTCACTGCCTTGGGCCTTTGAAGCCATACTTTGATACGACTCGGCCTAGAAGTTTGGTCAAGAGGCAATTAAGATGTTATCAATAAGGGCGCGTGGCAAATTTTGCCTTTGAAAAGGGCACAGTGGCGAATCAAAAGGGCGGCGTGGTAAATCGCCAGGCAAAAATGGTCTGGGAAAAACACTACTGTATGATGGTCCTCTTTTAGGTTCGTTCAAAACATGCAACTGGGGTCAAAAGTGACCCCACCCTAGGGGTAACTTATTTGCCTTTTATGTAATAGTATATATTGAATATATAGGAATAATGTAACTCGATATAAATGATAAAACAAAAAAAGTGGTTAACGCTATGGTGACCGTTTGGTCACCGCATTTGACACTACAAATTTCTCTGAAACCGCAAGGCCGAGTGGATAGGTAACAGTTATGTATCATAATATGATTATTCTCTATCAAGTTCGCCCCGCCCTCAGCTTGTCCTGATGTGTGGCATTTGTTGTGTAGCATAATATAATGGTCCCCTCACAAGTTTCTTCAAATCATGCCAATGGGTTCAACATTTGCCTCTCACTTGTTTTTTTTTTTCTAATTAATTTATATTCATTTTATTTATTACCTCTTTTGAATATATAATTTAGGAGACCCGCCCGATGTTCTCTTGCTTTAAAAATGAAATGTTGGCTTTTCTTTGCTAGATTTTGGGCAGTTCGCACTTATTTGGGGGAAATATAGTGTTTGCATGCTGGGTAAAACCTTTCATAGCAAGGTATCAAAATCTCCTGGGCAAGGATCAGTTGTTAGTTTTTGTCACCATTTGCATTGTGCGTCATCAACATTGTTCGTATAAATACTGTATACGCCACAGTTATAGCCAAATCTTAAGGAATCTAATTAATTATGTACCTTGCTTAGTTATGGAACATGTTTTATTTTCTTGATTATTAAACACGTTGTTAATGTTTAATTTTTAATAATTTAAGTTATATAATTAAAAAAATAATTGAGTTAAATGAAACTATGTAATTTTCTTAATAATAATGGATATAAATATTTGCTTAAATATTGCTTAAATATTGGGTTTATTTTGTTCTTCATTATGGGACTTCAATTACTTTTCCATTATAAATGAATCTTTTCACCGATTATGGAGCTCCTTTAATTATCAAACCGATTATGGAGGCTCCTTTAATTATGGGACTACAATTATTTTCTGAATAATAAAACACGAAGTATATGCTTATAAAAATAATGGAACTCATGGTGATTTAAGGATCTTAAATCATTTTTTTTTCACAAAGTAGTTTTTAAAGAAAAACGTGCAGTAGGTAAACATCACACTACATAATGAAACTGTGGACATTATATAGTTATTTTCTTAATATGTATACGAAGATTCCGTACTCCGTTAATTCCTTTTTTTCTTCCGTCTTGTCCTTATATCCTGGTATCCGTACTTACTAGTTTACTGACCGCCGTCTTTGTTTATTTCGCATTATAATGCTTTTTCAATATAATTTTAATTAAGAATGCAAAAGCATCCCGTCATTTACTAAGTTCAAAGCATCATTTTAAATAAATTGTGTTGCTGTCTTTAAAGTGAGAAGAAACGTAAGTTCGGAAGACGTTTATGGAGGAAATTGTTGAAAATGGAGGGAAAATAAACAACTAAGGCTGAAACGTTAGATTGTAATTTACTTGTTGGGAGTTTAATTATCGGTTTGCGAAATCAAACCTTGCGCTAAAGATGAATTTATTTATGGAATGAGCATTCAATAACGTTCGTTTAGAGATAAACGATGCATGCATTGCGTTAAATTAAGTTCGCTTGGTGCTACGTTGTCAATTTAATGTAACTTTATACACTACATTTTCTGCCCACGAAGGAAGGCATATGGTTTGGTAATTTCCGTCCGCTTTGTAACTTAACCAGTTTATATCTTATTGCCACTAAACATTCTGACAAAGTTCATTAACATAAAATGGAGGCACAGTTCAATATCCAGCAAATTTTACCAGACAGGAAGTTATAGCCCTTGACATTTCATCCAGCTCACCCTGGAAAAGTGTTACTAGATCATCTGACAGCAGTAATATGGCTGAAATGCTGTTGAAAACGGCGCGACATCCAATCAATTGAACGAACAAACGAGCAAACGAGCAAACAAACAAACACGAAAACTAACAAACGAATTGTACTGTAACCTAAAAATACGAGTATTTTAAGTTTTCACATAATTCTGTAACTGTGTCATATCCAGAAAATCGGATGTGTTATTACCGGCAATAGTATTAAACATTGAAAAACGACAAGTATTTAATAGCCACGATATTGAACGATCAAAGGTAAAATATTTTCTATTTCTGTCCTTGTAACGTATCAATTTACACAAAAACATCGTTATCTAAATAACCCTTACTTGGTTTCTACATGACTTTATTACTCCATTAGCGTGGTGATAGTGGAGTGGAGACATGAATAGAGGGACGAGTGATTAACAACACAGCATCACGAAATGGCACACATGTTTGTTATCCAACTTTGTGACAACTAACGTCAAAAAAAGACTTAAATATATTTTTATATACTTTGTATATTGGTTGGAGAAACTAAATTAAGTGAATACATATCGGACTGTTATAATAAAGGGGCGCTTCTAAATCATGTTTTGTGCATACTGCACGGATTATAATCTTGTCAATGGGAGACGCATACCACAAGTTTAAACAACATTAAAGCTGGATATAAAGGCGAATATGTTAACGGTTAAAATATAACAATGCATACATACCAAATGTCTAGCTAAATTAAAAATGACTAGCTCAAATTTTAGATATCATAGTAACACGATAATATGCAGTTCATTTTATATTTCAGAAAAACTTAATATTCGAGGCAAAGTCATGTTTTTATTCAAATTTGTGCTGTATACATAAGAAGCACTTATTAATGAAATTAAAGTTTCATTGAATGACTCATGTATAATCTGCATTTAATTCCATTGAAGTTGGCTTTCAAAGTTATCTCTTCGCACCAATAAACTATCCAATTCGAAACTTAATGTGTTAGCGTGCTGCAAAATACAAATTAATTTAATAACAGTTGTGTGAGATAACGGTTGAAAATGCAGTTGTAATATAATAAGTGCATGCAACCTACTCTGGCTTAAAGAATCTTAATTTTTTATTCTAAATATCGCTTCTAGATTCTTCAATAAATACAGATGTTTTCTTCGAGTTTTAATAATACTTTCTGTAATACATGTCCTATTTAATAAATTTATTTTGTGTAAATTGTAATTTAACGATGCACATTGTGCAAGTCATATCATTATTTATTATCTATTAATTATTTGCGGACAGCACAGGCTAACACGGGGCGAAACTTTTCACGCATAAATAGAGCCTAGTTACCCTCGAACGCGGATCATTTTGACTGCATAATACTTTTATGTAATAACTGATGTAGTTAACATATAAATATGATGCTGTTAAAGATCAGCAAGATGTGCAGTTAAGTCATGATCGTTTATATTTTCTTTTAAATTCTGATTTAATAAACTTCCAATGATTTCACAAAAATGAAATATTTCAGTTGAAAAAAAAATCCCATAAATATGCACAATACAATTTAAATAAAAAACTTCTAACGTATGTACAGCGACAGCAGACTTCAACTGCTCATTCTTGGCAAACTTATGATATGTACTAATACCATTTTGGAAGGGGAGTTTCTGTAAATGTGCAAATTGTTCAATTAAAGCTGAATTGCCAAGGTATCAGGTGTTGAAATGCTATCAAAGGTGTGCCAAATGGAACATAGTTTGATATCAATGGATACATTAAATACAGTCAAACAACATAGTGTATTGCATCACAGCTTTTGGAATATATGGTAATAAAAGAGGTTGATTTCAAGATTATTTGAGAGAAAAAAACATAGTTGTTTACTTCACGAGATTGTCAACACAATAATTCAGATAAACGTCTTTTATACTTATAATAGCATTTTAAGGGGTGGGGTTCAAACCGTAAACTACTTCTTACATCACTTAACATAATTGCAATATAGTTTAAACAATAACATATATTTTATCATTTGAAGCAAACTACTTTCAAGATTCTTGTTTAATGTTAGTATTGGTAGCTTTGAGAAAACAGCGAGACCAATAATTTGAATTAAATCCTATATACGATATACTAAATAAAATACAGTTTCACTTTCACTGCGTTTAATGGATATTCAATTCGATTTTTGAGCTCTGACCTACAAAACATGTCCTATTCAGCAAACAATTAAACTTCAATTCTGCACTGACACAATATAGCAGGGTCCAAACAATATATGAACATAACATGAAAACATCCATACAATTCACATGTAATAAACGCGAATTCAATTAAGGGATGCAAACAATTACCATAATTTTGTACTGACACAATATAGGAGGTGTCCAAAAAATATGAACATTACCTGAAAACATCGATTAAATTCACATGTACTAAACGTGAATTCAATTTAATGATGCAAACAATTAGCATAGTTTTGTACTGAAACAATGTAGGAGGTGTCCACAAAAATATGAACATTACCTGAAAACATCCATTAAATCCACATGTAATAAACGCGAATTCAATTAATTGATGCAAACAATAAGCATAGTTTTGTATTGACAAAATGTAGGAGGTGTTAACAAAAAAAAGGTAAACATTACCTGAAAACACCCATCAAATCCATGTGGGTCTAAACGCGAATTCAATCGAGCTACTCAATCAATTAGCATAGTTTTGTACTGACGCAATATAGGATGTGTCCAAAAAATACATTAAATACAAATGTTCTTAACTCGAATTCAATTAAGCGTTGCTTTATATTTGCTATGACACAATAAAGGCATGTGTCAAAACAATATGAATACTACCAGAAAACAACCATTATCTCAACATTTACAAAACGAGAAATAACTTAAGGCGATGCTAAATATTTGCACTTACACAATATAGGAGGTTTCCAAAACAAGTTTAACATTACCTGGAAACATCCATTAAATCCACATGTACTAAACGCGAAATCAATTAAGCGAAACAATATAGGAGGTGTCCAAAAATATGAAAATTACCTGAAAACATCCATCAAATCCACATGTACAAAACATGTACCTAACGCGAATTCAATTAAGCGATGCTTTATATTCCATGTTCTCTACCTTTGGCATTTCCACTGCTTTTGTACCGGAGCTTTGTCTTTGCAAATGCTCCAACGGCGGACCAGTCAGTCGATCAATATATAGAACGGGTTTTTATGTTACGGATTTTCAGTTGTCAATTTCCAATCGTTATCTGTTAATATAGGCGCATTAAGCCTCTCTTTCCATCGCCCTACCTTTGTCTGAGCCTATTATACACTAACGAAAGGTGAGTGGTTTCTGATTTGCCATCGTTGTTGTTTTTTTTTTGTCAAAAGTACCCATTTGACTTCGCTATAAATAGCAGGTTTCTAAAAACATGCTTTCGTGTCTTGTTTACAGAGGCGTGATTTGCGATGTTATTGTAAATATGGTGTTCTTGGTAAACAAGACAATGAAGCGTTTACTGCAGTGTTGTCGTTAATCAGTGTGACGTAGGTGTTTTCGTTAATCAGTATGACGTATGAAAATATGATTCTTTTCTCCGTTCTATGACAATTTTAAAGCAGGTTGTGTAGAAGTAGCATTTATATTAGGACTTACTTATAAACCACCACTCAGGTGTACACTCGATAATATTATACTTCTATATAGGTATTATGATATTATCGAGTACAAACGTGCGTTACTCTGTATAGTATTTTTTGGAAATTCCGTAAAAACTTCGAGTTCCGGTTCCGGTCATGTGAAATTTGCGTTACAGTCCCTTAAAACGGAAAGCCGTAAAAAGTGCAAGTCGTAATTGCATTTGTATTGATTGAGCTAATTAATTGAAAAAAATAATATCCAAAATTATGATAACAGTCGTTGGTAAACTTATGGCTGTCAATACAGAAAATCTTAGTCGCACGTAACGGTTAACGATAAATGTGGTGTTCACAACCTTTTTCTGTTATTTGATATAATTAGCTAGTTTTTGACCACTCGCGACCCTGTTTCAACTGGGTCGAGATATAATTGAGATACGTGTTCTGACCAAGTTTTATCAAGACTGGGTTATGCATTTGGCCTCATGAGTGTTCACGAGCTTTTCTTCAATCTGACATGATGACCTAGTTTTAGACCACACGTGAACCAGTTTCAAACTGTCCGGGAAACGATTGGGACAAAAGTTCGCACTTAATTTCATAAATATCGCGTCAAAACAAGTGGCCTTTAGAAAGTTAACAAGGTTTTTCTCCCATGTCTTCTCACTTACCTAGTGTTTGACCCCACGTGACCCAGTTTTGAATTCGGCCGAGGGACCAATATTGGGCAATAATTGTGGCATGTAGAGTATTCACTAGGCTTATGTTCACGACGTAGGACGAACTACTTACGACGAACGATGGGCAAATGGCGACTACAAAAGCTTACAATGCGAACGTTGTGATCACGTGAGATAAACAGGTACCAACACATTGCTAGCTGTGTCTCTAACGCGTATTTGCCATTTGGTGAAAAATGAACAGTGTAACGAAAGCTATACAGAACCGAAGAATGGGTGTGTATTTTTAAATCCATTGATTGAAGATCACATCAATGACAAAAAAAGTTTTTTTTAAAAAATATATATGACCTTTATACGGGGCATCTGAATCGATATAGGAGAATTGTAAACGAGTGTGTACACCAATCCAGTAAACTTCTATATCCGCCTTTAACAAATAACAGAAACCGACTCGTTTTATCGTTTTAAGTAAAAGGCTTTGGCGTCCGTATCTGCAATTGGTTATTGTGACAAGTGCTTATGCCTTGAAGTTTCCTTTGTAAGAGCTTAACAATGATTGTTGACACTTAAACATTGTCATAAATGTTCAAACAATTCAGCTCTATATGTTATTATTAGCTTGGAAACTGTACTACTTTGATTCAAACCATTGAGTTACTTTGGTATGGGAATCATTGTAAATGAAATGATAATCGTCGACTACAAATGTTTAGGACATATGTGTTGGTATATTTTTGGCTTCTACTTCAGGAATAAAATATATTTTGATACGTCACCACTTACTGATGACCACGATTTAGCGAGAAACTTAAACTTAATATTTCGGGAAAAGACTATATACAAATATATCTTCCACGAACAGTATTCAATACAACAATTAATACAGTATGATAATTCGTATTTATGTTATTTTTATTGTTTAGTTTACTAACCAGTTTAAAATCCCATTCTATGACAATGTTAAATCGTATTAAATCGTCCTGTTATCTTTAAATGGCGCTGTTATCTTTAAATGGCGCTATTATCTTTAAATGGCGCCAATGAGGTACCTTGGCTTGATGGTTGGTGTATTTTTTTTTTCGTTGCTCAAATATGAAGCTTGGTGATTATCAATAAACCAGAACATGTCGATGAACCACGTTCAATGTTAGACACGTTAGCAAAGTCACAGAACGATATATGCTACTTATTGTTTGCCACCAATAATATCGAAAGCCGAGTACACTATTAACGCATGATTCAAATTCAGAGTTGAGAAATTTACATTTCTACCATAACAGTTAAATCGGATAAATTGCAAATAGACGACAGTTTTATTGACAATATTGTATTTTAAGTTTACCGATTCGCTTACACGTTATAAAAACTTGAAACACTTTTACAATTTCATAATGATCAAGGTTCCCGGTTCGTCCTATAAAAATTTAGTTTAAAAGTCGCGAAGTATGCTAATTTTATGAGGAAACTGAAGGGAATTAAAATGTTGGACTTTGCTTTTTTAAGAAATGTACATACAAATATTTCGATAGTAATTCTTTAAAGCGTGTGTTTTCTTACAATATTCATACATGTGTAATTTCATCACGGTCGTTTAATTTTCGCTTGTTTTGTGTGGGAGGCAATTTAGTAAATATATGAGCCTCGCTCTGAAAAAACGGGCTTAATGCTTTTATTGTATTTTTTCGTTTGAATGAAGTCACTTTTTATCGAAAATCCATTTTACGCGGAAAGTGTCGTCCCCTCTGCATAGGCTTACTTAGGATGACACTAAACGCACATGCATGAAGCACCGTTTTCTTAACCCTTTGCATGCTAGGAATTTTGTCGTCTGCTAAAATGTCCTCTGCTGAATTTCTAAAATCAGCATTTTCTTCATTTTTTTTTCAAAGACCACTATCAGAATAGCAAACAGTTTGGATCCTGATGAGACGCCACGTTCTGTGGCGTCTCATCTGGATCCAAATTGTTTGCAAAGACCTTCAAAATTCGGTTCCAGCGCTCAAAGGGTTAAAACGAGACTTATAATATACGTACATGTTCATACAGGTATTCGATATTTGCCGTTAACGTATTGTATTACTTATACATCTGTTAATAACATAAACTGAACAAAAATCGACAATGAATACATGGAAGAAATCTATTCATTTGGGAATTTAAACGATTAAAGTACAGAGCTGGCAGTAAAATCGATAAATTATAACAATTAAGTATAGAATCTGAATACATGACAGGTTATCCATAACCTCTCTTTAATTATTTTTTTTATTTTTTTTGTTTTACTTTATAGATAAATATGATTAAGAATCTCGCCTCGAGTGCTTTTGTAGATAAAAAAAACAAAGCTTGACGCGTTTAAAAAAAAGGTTAATATGTCCCCAGATCGCTCACTTGGGTTATGTGACTTGGTCAGTTTTGATAACTGGGATCAAATTTGAACAACTTCAGTCGAAGACCACTATACGGTAATACACACCAAATATTTAATTCCTGAGCCTTTCATTTTTAGAGAAGATTGTTTGTTATTTACAACATACTTTCATATAAATCATGTGAATCCTGGGGCGTGTCCAACTTTGACCACAGAGCATGATTTGAACAAACTAAGTAGATGTCCACAATATAAAAATACAATGTTCACACACAATATTAAACCCCTGACCCTTACGGTTTCAGAGACGATTTTTTAAGTTAATACCTTCCGGTATAATAATCATGATACCAATGGGGCGAGGAAAGTTTTGAACCCATGGGCATTATTTAAAAATAACTTAGTAGATGATCACTTTATGTTAAAACGTATCAAATATAAAACCATAGGCCCTTGCGGTTTAAGGGAAGATTTTTAATGTAATTTACTATACCCCAGGGAGTGATGATTACAATTCAGTCGAGGACACTAATACGTCGTTACCCACCAAATATCTAAACATCTGACCCTTGCAATTTATGAGAATGATATTTTTTTAGTTATTCACTATGTAAACCACGTGCTCCCTATGGCGTGGCCTATTTTGACCCTACCAACATAATTGGTACAATCTTAGAAGAGGATCACTATTTTATATTAAAACCAAATATTAAACTTCTCACCCTTGCTTTTTCAGTGCAGAAGATTTTCAAAGTTATTAACTGTAGTATACACGCTTGTATAAATTATATGACCCATGGGCACGGTCAGTTTTTAACTGAAGGAGCATGGTTTTAATATACTAAGGAGAGGACCACTTTAAGATGTCACAAACCAAATATTAAACACATTACCATTACGATTTAAGAGTATATTTTGTAAGTTATTTACAATATATATGTCTATATAAATCATTAAACGAATGGGGCGTGACCGGTTTTGACCCAAGGGGCATGATTTCAAAACACGTACATGTAGTAAAGAATCCCTACATAATGTTCCACTCCAAATATTGAAAACACACAACACGCATGAACCTTCCGGTTTCAGAGAATTTTGAAGTTTTCATTTCAAAATATATCTTTATCTCTGGTGACCTACACATATACCGCGGACCCGAACATTATGAACAACTGTAAAAGAAGGTCACCGAAAGATCAAGTATGTGAAGTCTGATAAAAAACAATCAGTACATCGGTTTAGTAGGAGAAATTATTTGAATGAAAAGTTTACGCACGACGCTGGACATACAAAAGTTGGTTACAAAAACATCACATGGCGCATTGCACAGTTGAACGAAAAAAAAATCAGATAAATTCAGATAAATAAACGTCATATGCTTGCCATAGAATTGAAGCCTTTTTTAAAATCCAGTTCATATTTCCGGTGGTCGGGGACATTAACCCATAGCGTTTATTGATTACGGTAGGTAATACATTACTTTATATGTTATATTCAATATTACGCACGTAGCGTTCTGTATTGCGGAACCCCATTAAGACCGACATAACATCAAAGCGCAATTGTTCAATGTTGTAATTAGGAGAATGAGAGATTAAATGGATCTATAGAAAGCAATTCATTACGTTACAATGCATTTTCTTCACATAACGTAAGTTGAAGATTGATACTTGATAATCAGTCACTATGGATAAGTAGCCGATTTATTGAGTAAATCAATCTATCTTACGGACGATTCCGGAGATAGTCGATGTACCACGATTGTAATGCCAAAGCCAACCATACGTCCATGGTGGCGCAGATCACCGACATATAACTGCAAAAATCTTTTCTGAAACACCAAGGCGTAGAGCTTTGGCAATTGAAACACTGTATGATGTTTCTGTTTTAAGTTTTTTTCGAACCGTGCCCTTGGGTGAAATCTGATCACACCCTATCTGTTACTTATTTGCCTTTTATTTTATAGTATATGGTGAATACATAGTGAATATATAGGAATATTTAAACTCAAGAAACAGTATCCGATAAGAAATTCTTATTAACCCACGCAAGTTTTTAAAGGCAAGTGAGCAATGGCCAATACAAAACAGGACGATTCATAAAACTTGGTATAAAGCACACAAATGATTAAAGTTGGGGTCACTGCATTGGAACGCTTAATGCAAAGCATTGGGGTGTTAACCGGTTGAATGATGCGTTGAACCTCAAACTGAGCCCTGCATTCTTAACTTAAATGTGAATTTACACAATTGACAGCACTTTAATTACTAAACAGACCAGGACAAGAAAAAAATAACGTAAAGGAGTAAAGGTTCTTCTTATGTATATTAAGTTTATTACGATATAATGTTAAAAGTATCATTCTATAATGTTATGATTATCTATTTCATGTGTTTTAAAAAAAGAAATCTACTCCTCTTGTTACAGTAATGGATTTAAGATACTCAAATCACCAAGAGTTCCATAATTTAAAAAGCAAATATTTAATGCTAAATTATTTAGAAAATGATTGAAGCTCCGTAATTTAAGGAGAATTAAGGTGTCATAATTAGAAAAGATGTAAGTTCCATAATCGGGAAAAGAATCATAAATAATGGAAGAGTAATTACAATTCAGTTAGAAAAAAAAACAACAACAATAAATAACATATTTGAGCACAAGTTTCATAATTTTGCAAATTGTTTAACTTTTTTTTCGCATTATTTTCGATTATTTTCTTTTAAAATGACTTGAATATTTGATGCTCAAGAATTTCGTCATTTACTAAATGTCTAAAGCATCATTTTGAATAAATTGTTTTGTTGTCTTTGAAGTGAGAAAAACCGTGAGTTATGTTGGGAATCAATTTTGGGAAGTAGTTGTTGACGAAAATGTTGAGAAAATTGTGCCAACTAAGGCTGAATTGTTAGATTGTAATTTATTTGGTGGGCGTTTAAATATCAGTTTGTGAAGTCTAACATTGCGCTCAAGCTAAATTTATTTGTGGAATGAGCATTACATAACGTTCGTTCAGAGATAAATGCCGCATGCGTTTAATTAAGTTTACTTGGTGTTACGTCGTCAATTTAATTTAACTTTATACACTACATTGTATGCCCACAAAGGAAGGCATATAGTTTGGTACTGTCCGTGCGTACGTCCGTCAATAGGTCCGCACTTTTTTGTTTCCGCGTTGTAACAAAAACAGTTTTCATCTGATTATCACCAAACTTTCTGACGACGTTCCTTAGCATAATATGGAGGTAAAGTTCAACTCAGCCAAATCTATCACACAGGAAGTTATAGACCTTGAAATTTAAACCATCTCATCATGGAAAAGTGATACTAGGTCATCTGACCGCAGTGATATGACTGAAATGCTGTTGAAATGGGCGAGACATCCAAACAAATAAACGAACAAAAGAGCAAACAAACAGACAAGCAAACAAATAAACTAACAAACGAATTGTACTGTTACATAAAAATACGAGTATTTTAACTTTCTCACAACATTCTGTAACTGTGTCATCACCAGAAAATCGGATGTGTCATTAATAGTATTAAACATTGAGAAACGACAAGTATTTAATAGCCCCGACAGTGAACGATCAAAGGTAAACAAGTTTCTATTTATGTCCTTGTAACGTATCAATTAACACAAAAACATCGTTATTTAAATTACCCAACTTGGTTACTACATGACTTAATTACACCATAAGCTTGGTGATGGTGGAGTGGAGATGTTGAATAGAAAAGGACGAGTGATTAACAACATAGCGTCACGAAATGGCACACCACATGTTAATAACCAACTTTGTGACAACTAACGTAAACAAGACGTATATGTATGTTTATATACGTAGTATATTGGAAGAAGAGACTGAACTAAATGGTTACATATCGAACTGTTATAATATTATATAGGAGCGTTTCCAAATGATGTGTTGTGAATACTGCACGGGTTATAATCTTGTCAATTCAAAACGCATATCGATTGTTTAAACAGCATAATATTTTGATATGAATGCGAATATGTAAAGGGTTATAAAATTACAATTCATACATACGAATGTCTAGCTCAATTAAAAATGAAGAGCTCATTTAAGATATCACAGTAACATGATAATATGAAGTCCATTTTCTATTTCAGTTTTCAGAAAAACTAAATATTCGAAGCAAAGTCATCTTTTGATTCAAATTTTTGCTGAATACATAAAAAGTGGGTTTCAATTAAATTCAAGTATCATTAAATGACTCATGTATCCTCTGCGCTTAATAACATTGAAGTTGACGTTCAAAGTAATCCCTTCGCACCAATAAACAATCCAATATAAAACTTAAGGTGTTAGCTTGCTGCATAGTACAGAAGTAATTAATTACAGTGGTGTGCTATAACTGTTAACAATGGAGATGTTATATAATATATGCAGCCTGCTTTGGCGTTAAGAAATCTTGCTTTGTTATTTGACATTCTGCTACAAAGTTTTGTTATAAATATAGACATTTTCTACGAAAGCTAATAATTCATTTTCTACAACGTGTCTTACTAACTACATGCGTTTGTATTCATGTGTAATCATAGTATATTTTATCACATGCTATACCTTGTTTTTAATGAAATACAGACATAACGTATTTTTTTTATATAACACATGCGTAATTCAACATTTTTAAGCGTTTTCATTGGCTACAGAATCAATAACTGACCAATCGCATGGCTTTATTTTGGTGAAATGACGTCGTCAACATGAAATGGCGTCACGATAGTAAACAACTTTTAGATCTATCAGCATTTATTTGGTCAATTAAGATGTATTTTATGTAGTTTAAAAGCATGTGATAAAAAAGATCTGACACTCGTTGTCATATCATACCATATTTTATTAAACTCGTCCAGGAAATTCGTTAGTAAGCTCGCCAAAGGCTCGCTTACTTACAAAATTCCTGTTCTCGTTTAAATAAAATATGGTATGATATGACAACTCATGTCAGATCCTATATTTACGATGGTATTTGTGTTTGATTTATTGTTATTTGAAGATGTGCAGTTTGCAAGTCATATTATTTGTTATAAAACAAATTTGCCTTACTTTTCTCCTAATTTGACACATGTCTACAACTCTCTGCTTACAACATGATCGCCAATGGTTGGGCAGTATTCTTTATTCGTGTATCGTCAAAAACCAGTGTTATGTTCATAATGCAATTTCGACAGTTTGCTGACCGGTTATTTGAGAAACCCTCTCCAAAATTCGTTATTTATTTGATTGCATTATACTTTCCAGATGTAGATGATGTAGTTAACACATTAATATGATGCTGTAAAAGATCAGCAAGTTTTGAAAGATGTCCATCGATTCTCATAGTAACAGTACGGTCAGGAAACTATGTATGTTCGTTCAAGAAATAATGAACAGTTGTAATGTATAACATCTTCTTCGTGTTTGTTTCTCTATACATTAAAATATTGTCCGTTGTTTCCATATGTTCACTGTTTAAATATTGTTCGTAGGTGTTATTTAAATCGTATATATTTTTCCCTTAACATGAACACAATTATAAGGTTTTATGTATGTAGACCCTTCAATTATGTACTTATTTAGGTAGTTTCGTGTAATCATGTTTGTTCTAATACATTCTGGTATCTTAAATGTCCAATGATTTCACAGCAATGAAATGAAAAACAAACATAAATATACGCAATAAACTATTAATAACAAATTTTTTACTTAGAGTTTATAGCCTAACTTATGAGGTGCCCAAAGAATATTAACATTACATGAAAAAATATATTTAAATCCACATGTAATACACGCGAATTCAATCAAAGCGCTGCGATAAAAAAATGTCCTTTTCGGCAAACAATTGACATAATTAGCATAGTGTTGCACTGGCACAATATGAGAGGTGTCCAAAAAATATGAAAAATACCTGAAAGCAACCATTAAATCCATGTGGTACTAAACGCGTATTCAATCAAGCGATCCAAACAATTTGCATAGTTTTGTACTGACACAATATAGGTGGTGTCCAAAAAAATGTGAAAATTACCTGAAAACACCCATTTAAACCATATGTTCTCAACGCGAATTCAATTGAGCGATGCAAACAAATAGCATAGTTTTGTTTTGACTCAATATAGTAGGTGTCACAAAATATGAATAGTACCTGAAAATATACATTTAATCATTTAATCCACATGTACTTAACGCGAATTCAACTAAACGAAGCAACCAATTAACATAGTTTTGCACTGAAACAATATAGGAGCTGTCCAAAAAATATGAACTTTACACGAAAACATCCATTAAATCCACATGTACTAAACGCGAATTCAGTAAAGTGATGCAAACAATAAGCATAGTTTTGTACTGACACAATATAGGATGTGTTCACTAAAACAATTAACCATTACCTGAAAACATCCATTAAATCAACATGTACCATACGCTAATTCAAATTAAGCCATACTTGACATTCCCTGTCCTATTACGTCAACATTTCTACCAACATTGAACCGGAGTTTTGTCTTTGCAAATGCTCCAACGGCGGCTCAGTTTGCCGATCAATATATACAACGGTTTTGTATGTAATGGATTTTCAGGTGTCAATCAATCTGAATCAATCTGAATTTCAACTCGTAATCTGTGAATATAGGCTCATTAAGTCTCTCTCTGTGACTCGCTGCCTTTGCGAGAGCCCATTATAATTCAACGAAAGGTGAGTGGTTTCTAGTTTGCCTTCTTTGTTGTTGTTTGTCATCCCTGCACTTTTGACTTCGCCAGGAATAGCAGGTTTCTTAAAACAAGCTTCCGTGTCTTGTTTAACATCTCTTAGAGCAATTAAGTTTAGGAGTCCGTAACCAGAGGCATGATTTGCGATGGTATTGTACATATGCTGTTCGTGTTGAAAAATGCAATGAAATGTTCACAGTGCTGTCGTTAATCAGAATGACGTAGGAAAAGAGGAATGTTTTCTCAGACTCTATGACAATTTCATGTCATGTTGTGTAAAAGTTATCATTAAATAAAATATATCGTACAAACACGTAACTTTTGTTAATTTTAATTGCATAAGTACTACACATGTTTCGGAAATAGCCTCAAAGGGACTGTCAAACACAATTGACGAAAAAAGAAAATTTCTAAAATACCGTTTTTTTTTTACAATTATTAGTTAATATTGATTAAAATATCACTACTGGTATATTACTTTACTTGAAAAAAGTTCATATTTTCAGTATATTCGGTAATAAAATTTCGCGATGTGAAATCGAAAGTCATCGCAAAAAAATAGTTGACATAACGATATACACACTATAAATAACGCAAGTAGATTGATCAATTTATATATAATATATATACAATTCACTACGCATGCACAATTTGCATTCCTGTGTTAACCACGTGACGAGGATGATGAATCGACTTGAGTTATTTATAGTTAACTTGTAGTTACCTGGTAGACATACCCAGTAAAATTTATTTATATCTCTAAATTTATTATTTAATCACGAATATACTGAAAATATGAAAACTTAACAACTTTATTCAAGTAATGTAATATACCAGTCGTGATAACGTCGTTTGTCACAAAATATATATAACACATAATTTTATACAATACAAAGAGGAATCAGAGTAGATACAACAGTCTATTAGTAATGATATTTGATATATATAAATATGTTTTTTTGTGTGTAGAAGTAGCATCTTTATTTGAAATAATGAATCACCGTCTCCAATCAAAACAATCACACACTTGTTCACAAGATAATATTATATTATTATATAAGAACAGTATACTAATTTAAGGACTATGTCAAGTGAAATTGCCTCAACGTATCTTTTACCAACCAAGAGTATATCCTTCCAAAATTAATGCATTGTGTCAATTCGACTTTATGACTTTATGGGTTTTTTATTAAATAGATAAATAACCAGTTTAAATCCCATTTGATGCCCATGACAAATCGTAAAAACCGTATTATTTTCTTAAAATGGTGGAAAATGATATACATTTGCTGTATGGTTGGCGAACTATTTTTTTTGTTGCTTAAATGTTCAGCTTGCTGATACGCAATAAACCAGAACATGTTCATGAACTATGTGCAATGTTAGCAAAGTCAATGAACGATACAAGCTACCGATTGTTTGCCACTAATGATATCGAAAACCAGGTGCAAAATCAAAGCATGAATAAAAATCAGAGTTGAGAAATTTACATTTCTATTATAATTGTTAAATCGGTTAAATGCAAATAGACGATATTTTTATCGACAATCTTTTATTTTAAATTTACCGATTCGCGTACACTTGAAACTGATCGAGTGTTCCCACTAAGTTTACGGCAATGGAAACGGTTTGTGCTTTTAAAATGTAGTTTAAAGTCTCGATTTATGCTAATTTTACGAGGAAGCTGAATGGAATGTAAATCTTGACCTTTGATTTTTTAAGACATTGAAATAAAAATAGTTCAATAGTAATACTCTAAACTATGTTTTGATTTATATAATCAAACATGTATACTTTCAGGACGACTCGTACAGTTTTCGCTCTTCTGTTCCGTTGAAGGACATTGAGAAAAATAGTTTATGTATAAACAAACTATATGCAATCATTATACATCGACTTTCTCCGGATTCCTCTGTAAGATATGCAATAAATCGTCTGCTGTTCCAGAGTGAAGTATACATTCAAATAGGTCAACGATACTTGCAAACGTGTTCACAATATGCACGAATTGTAATACTAATATATTTTTACATAACATAAACTAAGCAAAAAGAACAAATTAATGCATTGTATGACAATTGGGTGATTCAAATATCTGTGATTTCAAATTACCATGTGTCGTTGAACGTGTGCGCAATAGTAAACTCCAAACATCAAGAAATAAATTATGTCTTTTATGTAAGGCGATTAACTAATCGTCAGAATAATACAGAGCAAAACGAATAAAAAGACACTCAACAAAATCATGGTCAAATCTTGTGTCTCCGAGTTATGAAGTTAGACCAATAAACAGAATAAAGGATAGAAATATGTAAGGGGTAAGAAAATCATATGTAAATTATTGGAAATTAGTTCGAATAATATATATTCAAGTGCAGTTTGTTTTTAAATTTATGTCAAAAGTGTGATGTATAAAATATAAAAATATAAATAAAGGAAATCTAAGAAGTATAATATATTACAATCGTTGCCTGAATTATATGTACAAACACGGGGGGGGGGGGGGCTAATTATTTTTATAGTAACTGACACTATGTTATACATATAGTCCTCATACAATTATATTCAATCGTTTTAAAGACAAATAATGTTTTATCCATTTATATATTTTGACCAAGTGATGAGTAAATTTCAAGTTACATGAAATCGTAAAGATCATATGTATGTTTCTACATTATACGGATTAAGTGGTTTTCTCTCGACACACGGCGTTATTTAAATTACAGTATTTGGTACAGAGTCAAATGGGTGTATGTTTGCGTTTGCTCTTTTGTATGCACATTATTTGTTGGTGTTTGTTGAGTGTGAGTGTGGTGTGACTTGTATAGTTCAATGGAAAAAACATTTAAAATGAGTACGTGTGTGTTTCACTGATTGAAATGATGAATGGACATCGTAGAATGCATCCTAATTAAAAAACAAAGAAGAACTATTTTCATATGGGAATTTAACCGATAAAAACACAGAGATTGTAGTGAAGTCGTTAAATGTATAACAATTAAGTATAGATTTTGTAAACGTGACAGGTTATCCTCACTATATGTTTATTTTTCTCCAGTTTAATTTGAGGAAGTAACGCGCCTCGAGAGCTTTTGTAGAAGACACAGCTAAAGGCGTGTGCTAAAGGCATATTATCACCTTCTGTCTATATTTAGTAGAGTAAAACTTGATGTAAAAACAAAACTGTTACTTTTTGACAGTCTAGTTGTACCTATAATAACATACGGTTTTGAAGTTTTTATAAAAATCTATAAAAACAATGAGGTTGATAAAATACATCTCAAATCTTGTAAATACATATTAGGTGTACGCCAACAGACATCACATGCAGCCGTCTTATGCGAACTAGGACGTTTTCCATTATCTATTATATGTAAAGAGAGTTCCCATTAGTTCTGGTGCAAAATTATGAATTCACCAAACTCACTTACACGATCTATGAACGATAAGAATATCACAGATAACACGTTTGTTAACACTTATATAAAACTATGCTAGGCAAAAGCTGTCGAAGACCTTATTGACAATTTAGGCTTTAGTTATTATATGTATTGCATGAACATGTTAACATAACAGACCGCTATCCAAAGCTTAAACAACGTCTTCGAGATCAATACGTTCAGTCATGGTATGATATGATAAATTCCCAAAGTAAATTATATTATTATGTTAAATTTAAAAAGGACTATACATTTGAAAAATATTTGGAGTGTGTTGATAATGATTGCCATAGAAAAGCTCTAACAAGATTCAGACTAAGCGCTCAATCTTTAGAAATTGAAACTTGTAGATACAATAACATTCCTAGAGAAAACAGGAAATACAAACTGTGTAACAGTAACATGGTTTAAACAGAATATCACTTCTTATGTATATGTGTGCTTTATCAAGATTTAAGAATTAAGTATAATGTCAACCAATCGTTTTATACTGTCGACAAGTTCTTATCCATGATGCCAAGTCCTAACTCTAGAAAATTAAGAAATATTTCCAAATTTATTTACAATGCTATGTTAAAAAGAAATGATTACCTTGCCAGCTAGCTACTCGGTTGTTTCTTGTTAACGTTGAAAACCAATAATGTATTCACGTATTCATTTAATTATCTATTTATGTAAAATGCTTTTTGTTTAGTATTTCATTTGTGTGGTCATCTTTATGTTTATTTGTTGAGCATGTGGCCAAAGGCATGTATTTGCTAATTTTGCCAATACACTGAAACTGAAACTGTTAAACAAAAGGGGTTAATATATCCATAGATCGCTCAACTGTGCTTCGTGACATGACCAGTTTTGAAACCAGGGATACGCCTTGAACACATTTGGTAGAGGACCACTTTACAATAAAACACACCAAATATAAAATTCCAGACACTTGCAGTTCAGTTTGAAGTTATTTATTACAATCGTTGTCATAAATCAGGTTAATCCTGGGGCGTGGTCAGCTTTACCCACAGAGCGATTTCAACAAATTAAGTAGAGAACAACAGTACAAAACTACACAAGGTAAATAACTATATAAGTATATATAAATCATGTGACCCGTGGGCGTGGCAAGTTTTTAACCAAAGGGAACTATTAAAAAAAATGTAGATGACCACTATACAATAATACACATAATGTATACAAAGTTTGACCTATGCGGTTTCAGAGATTTTTATAGTTATAATTATATAAATGAATATATTTCATGATAACTCTGGTTGTGGCAAGTTTTGACACCAGGGGCATGATTAGAACAAATTTAGTCGAAAAGACCTACATGTATATGTTGTTACACATCAGATAATTAAACTTCTTACCCTTGCAATTTATGAGAAGATTCTTTTTTAAATGTATTCACTATGTAAAATGTGTTACCCCTATGGCGTTGCCAATTCGATTCTAGCAGCATAAGAAAACAAGCTTAGAAAAGTGCCCCTATATTATGTTTCAACCAAAAATTAAATCCCTCACCCTTTCTTTTCAGTGAAAACGATTTTGAAAATTATTTACTTCATGTAAACACGTCCTTATAAATCATGAGACCTCTTTTTCGTTGCAAGTTTTCAACCAAATTTGCAAGATTTGAATAAATTTAGTGGAGAACCACTATAAGTAGATGTTGCAAACCAAATATTAAACACATGATCATTGCGATTTAAGATTATATTTACAATATATAAGTCTATATAAACAACGTGACCCCTGGAGCGTGGCCAGTTTTGACACAAAAGGACTTAAACAAACTTAGTAGATGACCCCTACATAATGTTACACACCATGTATGCACAAAAGTGAGACGTTAATTATAATGTCTGTCTGTTACCACATATTAAAAACCTGAAACTTCCGGTTTCAGAGAAGATTTCTGAGGTTTTTATTTTAAAATATAATTTAAGCTCGTGTGACCTACATATTTTTGGGACTAGCAATTTCAACTATGAAAGAAGGTCACTGACAAATCAAGTTTATGAAGTTTGATAACAACTCAGCCCAGTGGTTTAGGAGGAGAAATGGTTAGAAAGAAAAGTAGACGCATGACTGACGTCCTTCTTCCAGACGTCGCACGACAGACAAAAGTCTGTTTCAAAAGATCACCTTATACACGTTATAAGCTACACATAGAAATGATGCCCTTTTATAATGCAATTAATTATTTCCGGTTGACGGGGACATTAACCCATAGCGTTTATTGATAACGGCAGGTAGGAAATTACTTTATCAGTTAAATTTAATATTACGCACGTAGCGTTGTGTAATGCGAAACGCCATTAAGACCGACATAGCGTCAGAGCGCAATCGTTTAATGTTGTAGTGAGGAGAATGAAAGATTAAATGGATCTATAGAAAGCAATAAATGACATTATTTGCTTCACATACCGTAATTTGTACATTGATAATTGATAATCACACTGTGTATGAATTCATATGCAATTAAGAAAGCTTAATTTATTTAACTCGTTCCCAGAAGTTAATAAAATGAGGCTCCGTTTATTGAGTCGGCCCTTATGTCAGATGCTTTATTATTTCGCATTTTTGATCACCAGACGATTTATTGCACGAATCAATCTTACAGAGTATTCCGGAGAAAGTCGATGCAACAAGATTTCTTTAACATTATTTCCCCTGTCTGTATTACCTTCTTTTTGTATATGTAATTTAGTGTACCCGTCCGATGTTCTCTGGCTTGAAAAATGAATAGTTTTGCACCTTGGCTCCTGATGGCTAGATTTAGAGCGGTTAGCACTTATATTGGGATTTACATGTTAAAACTTTTCATAGCACGGAAACAAAAACTCCATGGATAAGATCATTTGATAGGTTTTGTCATCATGTTTAGTTCGTCGTTCGACTTACATTGCGCGTCGTCATGTTAATACTCTATTCGCCATACGCTCCAATCTTCATGAAACATGGTCTGAATGGTTGACCCAATGCTATCTCGGCCTATTTCGACCCTATGTCACGAATGGTCAAGTTAAAAAAAAGGCTCGTGGATAATCTAGACGCCACATTTTGTACCATATCATTATTAAACTTTCTCTCAACATTTTCTAATAATATATTCTCTGATTTCTCAAATGGTATAGAAACTTCACTTGCCCTGGTCTGAATAGGACACGTCTTTTGGCTTAATGCTCCAAATATTGCGGTTCAAGATTTTGCCAATGTTAAGGAACTTAACTTATTATGTAAATTGCTTAGTATTGGAACATTTATTTTTTGTTTGATTATTTAACGTTTGGTTAATATTGTTTATATTTAATAATTTAATTCCATAATTAAGAAAAGTACTCAGTTCCATAGAACGATTATGGATCGTTTACTATTTGCTTCAATATGGAACTTTAATTACTCTTCCATAATTGATAAATATTTTTCTTATTATCCATCTGCCATATTTTTTAATTATGCAACTTAAATTTTTCTTAAATTACTGAACGGCAATCATTTTTCGAATAATAAAACATTACATATTTGAGCATTACATTATGAGTCTCTTGGTGACTTAACTATCTTAAATCATTTGATGTAACACGAATTTGTTTTTAAAGAAAAAGAATGAAGCAGGCACAGAATGATACTGTGAATACGATGTACTTATTTTCTTTAAATGTATACGCAGAACCTTAACTCCATTTGTTTACTGAGTTTAATGATCGCATAATTTGCTCGTGTGTGTGTTTTTCAATGTTCATGAGGTCGTTCTGCGCCTGAGGCTGCATTATGTGTGGACCCGGAGTGTGTCCCAGCACTCATACCTAATTAACTCACCGGACTCACGAACGTTAAGACGATCTTTTTGTTATAGCTGCAATGTCCAGCTATTTAGTTGTAACTTGAAGATTTTCAATTTTTGCGTGGTCTTGTGTTGTGGGGGGAAGCCGGAGTATCCGAGGAAACCCTGCATGTTCGGTATGGTGATCACCAATTAAAGTCAATTACTTCCTTGAACGGAGATTGAACCAAGATCGCATAGGTGAGAAGCGCGTGTTCCAACCACTGCGCCAACCGGACAGCCGACATAGTTTGCTCATTTCGGATTATTTTCGAATTATGTTAGTTCTTTCTTAATAACGTAAAGGAAGGATGCTCGAGCCTTTCATCATTAAATAAACATCTAAACGTCATTTTCAACAAATTGGGTTGTTGTCTTTGGTTTAAACACTATTTATTTAGTTCATATAAAGTACATAATAAGCAATACAATACAAAACATACATACTATTTTCGAACAAAATACAAGGCAGGTAGAAATTGCAGTATTCTTAACATAAAGACTGTAGTATACAATTTGACAGAATTGAGAAAAAAGCTCGAGGCTTATGCTATGTCTCTCTTCTGTCAGTTACAAGCGCTGCTATTATGGTGTAAACAACCAAACGTGTAACAACAATTTATAACAAGAGCACCGCAGAGCGGGTGCCAACGCTCGACTGTGGGTGCAGTTTTGAATGATTTTTTTTTTAAAAAATAACCTTTGACCTTGAAGAATAACCTTGACCTTTTACCACTCAAAACGTGCAGCTCCATGAGATACACATGCATGCCAAATATCAAGTTGATATCTTCAATATTGCAAAAGCTATGGCAATGTTAAATTTTTGGGACGACGCGGACGGCGGACGGCAGACGGCGGAAGGACGAGCTAGCTATTCCAATACCTCGGGTTTTCTTTGAAAACAGCCGAGCTTAAAATGACAAAATTACGAACAAAATGATACAGTGATAGGTTTAAAATAACGTTTAGAAATGGAAAAAAATACGTTGTAATACAAATAGTATAACAGAGTAGTGCAGATAGCTAAAAAGCTAATAAGTTGAGAAGGAAAGGGAAAGAAGTGAAAAAGTAGAGATTCAGAATAAGAGAAGTTGCGAATAAGAGAAGTTGCGAGAAGGAGAGGTTGTTGTCTTTGAAGGGGGAAAATTCGTGAGTTTAGTTCGGAATCGATTAAGGCAGTAAACTGTTGATGGAAATGTATCAACTCATGCTGAAACGTGAGATTGTTATTTATTTGTTGGGAGTTTAACTATCGGTTTGTGAAGTCATACATTACTCTTAGGGTGAATCTATTGTTGAAATGAGAACTATATAACGTTCATTCAGAGATAAATGATACATGCGTTGAGTTTAATTAAGTTAACGTGGTGTTACGTCGTCAATATAATTTAACGTTATACACTATATGTTATGCTCACGAGCAAGGCATATAGTTTCATATTGTCCGTCCGTCCTTCAGTTAGTCCGCACTTTTTGTGTCCGCTCTGTAACTCAACCAGTTTTAATCTGATTGTCACTAAACTGTCTGACAATATTCATTAGCATTTACATGTAGGCATAGTTCAACAACCTGCCAAATCTACCAGGCAGGAAGTTATAGACCTTGAAATTTAAACCAGCTCACCCTGAAAAAGTGTTACTAGGTCATCTGACCGCCTTGATATGACTGAAATGCTGAAAACGTTTATTACCATATACTGTGAAACCATTATTATTCGTCAAACATTAATGTTCGTCAATTTCGTCAGTAGATCGATTGACGAAATTAAGTTCCTAACGAATAATTATATCCAATGTTTAAACAAAAATAAGACTGAATTACCGTTTACAAGAGACATTAAAATCCAACGTAATCCACGCATGCATACTGCGTCTGTCTCTAAATCAAGATACATCTGGTTTTGACAGTAATGGAGGCATAGTTCACTAAACAAGCCAAATTTATCAGGCAGGAAGTTATAAACCTTGAAATTCAAATCAGCTCACCCTGGAAAAGTGTTACTAGGTCATTTGACCACCGTGAAATGCTGTTGAAAACGGCGATCATCCAAATAATTGAACGAACAAACGAGCAAACAAACAAACAAGCACACTAATAAACAAACTAACAAACGATGTTTACTGAAACCTAAAAATACGAGTAATTTTAATTGTCACAACATTCTGTAACTGTGTCATATCCAGAAAATCTGATGTATAATTAATAGTATTAAACATTGAGAAACGACAAGTATTTTATAGCTACGATATTGAACGATCAAAGGTAAACTTGTTTCTATTTCTGTCCTTGTAACGTATCAATTAACACAAAAACATCGTTATTTAAATTACCCTTTCTTGGTAACTACATAACTTTATTACACCATTCACGTGGTGATGGTGGAATGGAGACGATGAATAGAATAAGCCGAGTGATTAACAACATAGATACATGAAATGACACACGTGTGTGTAGTCCAAGTTTGTAACATCTAACGTAAACAAGACGTACATGTATGTTTACATTCGTTGTATATCGGTAGAAATGACTTGATTGAGTGGTTACATATCGAACTGTTATAAAAGAGCAGCGTTTACAAATGATGTTTTGTGTATACTGCACATATTATAATCTTGTCAACTCAAGACCCATATCGATTGTTTACACAGCATAGCATTTGGATATAAATGCGAATATGTAAAAGGTTTAAAAATAACAATTCATACAAACAAATGACAAGCTTAATTACAGATTAATGATCAAATCGTAACGTGATAATATGACGTCCATTTTCTATTTTAATTTTCAAACAAACTTAATATTCGAAGCAAAGTCATGTTTTGATTCAAATATTTGCTGCATACATAAGATGCGGTAATTAATTAAATTCAAATGTCATTAAATGACTCATGTATACTCTGCGCTTAATTACATTGAAGTTGACTTCGAAAGTTATCCCTTTGCACCAATACAATCCAGTATGAAAGTTGAGGTGTAAGATTGCTGCAAATTACAAAAGAAATTGATAACAGTGGTGTGCTATAACTGTTAAACACGTAGTTGTCATATAATAAGTACACGCAGATTACATGGCTTCCATTAATTGTGCTAGCTAGTTTGACATTTTGCTACAACGTTTTCTCATAAATATTGACGTTTATTTCGAATACATTAAAGCATTGTATACAAATATAAAACAATCTGGTATATTTAATGGAACAAACAAAATAATTCGTTTTGTTAAACGTGTCTTTCTTACTAAATTTGTTATGTATTCATTTGTAAACAAAGTAAATTTGACGATGTAATTTGTTTGTAATTTATTGTTATCTAAACATGTGCAGTTTGCAAGTCAAATTATTATTTATAAAACAAATTTGCAGTACTGTTTCTTCTAATGTGACATTTGTCTACAACTTACTGCTTACAACATGATCGCCAGTGGTTGGGCAGTATTCCTAATTCGTAAATCGTCAAAAATCAGTATTGTGTTTCATAATGCAATTTCGACAGTTTGCTGAGCGGTTATTTGAGAAACCCTTTTCAAATCCGTTGTTAATTTGATTGCATAATACTTTCCATATGAAGTTGATGTAGTTCAAGATCATCAAGTTTTGTAAGATGCCCATCGGTTCTCATACTTATATTCGTAGACAGGAAACAATGCATGTTCTTTAAAAAAATATTGAACATTGTAACGTATAACATCATCTTCGTGTTCGTTTCTCTATACATTTAAATATTGCCTGTTATTCCCCTATGTTCATTGTTTAAATATTGTTCGTAGGTGTTGTTTAACTCGTTCATATTTGTTTGCTTTAAATTAAAAGCTAAATAATGTTTATGTATGTAGCCCCTTAAATTATGAACATATTCAGATTTTTTTGGTGTAAGTTTCGTTCATAGTCATGTTATAACTTGAACTTTAACTCGCAGTTAGGTCATGTTTGTTCTTATTAATTATGGTATCTTTAATGTCCAATGATTTCACAAAAATTAAATGTTCGACTTTAAAAAAACACAACAATTTATATACAAAATAAACAATGAAGAACAAATTTGTAACCTACATACAATTCATAAAGAATTCTTGGCAAACTAAACATCAAATGAACATGTGCATGAACCAATACCATTTTGTCAAAAGTGTTCGTCAATGTTCGAATTGTTCAATTAAGGCTCAATTGCCATGCTATCAGGTGCTCGAATGTTATCAAAGGTGCGCTAAATGGAGCATAATTTGAAATCAATGGAGATATTAAGTATAGTAAAACAACAAAGTGTATTGCATCACAGCTTTTGGAATATGTGGAAATATAAAGAGATTAATTTGGGAAAGTCAACATAGTTGTTAACATAACAAGGTTTTAACACAAGTATGTGTACCAGCGTTATTTATATTCATAATAACATTCTAAAGGGGGAATACAGACCGAAATTGTTTTTATATAACTAAATATAATATTAATGCATCCTAACAAATGACCTTAATTTTATAATTTATAGCAAACTACTCTCAAAATTCTTGTTTAATATAACTATTGGTAGGAAGGTATTAGAAAACAGCAAGGTCAAGAAAGGAAATTGTATATAAGTGCTATATACGATGTATAACACAAAATACAATTTCACTTTCAATGATTAAACCATTTAAACTGACTTCAATGGATATTCACTTCGATGTCTGCTAAATAACATGTCCTGTTCAACAAACAATTAGCAATGTTTTGCACTGACAAAATATATGTTAAAAAAAATATGAAGATTGCCTGAAAACATTCATTAAATCCACGCGTTCTAAACGCGAAATCAATTAAGCGAAACAATATAGGAGGTGTCCAAGAAATATGAAAATTACCTGAAAACATCCATGTTATCCACATATACAACACATGCACTAAACGCGAATTCAATTAAGCGATGCTTTATATTCCCTGTCTTCTACCTTTTGCATTTCCACCTGCGTTGTACCGGAGCTTTGTCTTAGCAAATACCCCAACGCCGGCCCAGTTAGTCGATCGATATAAAGAACGGCGTTATATGTAACGAATTTTCAGTTGTCAATTTCCAATCGTAACATGTAAATATAGGCGCATTAAGTTTCTCTCTCTCTCTGCCTCGCTACCTTTGCACGAGCCCGTTATAAACTAACCAAAGGTGAGTTGTTTCTGGTTTACCATCGTTGTTGTTTGTTTGTCATCAGTGCCCTTTTGACTTCACCAGGAAAAGCAAGTTTCTAAAGACCTGCTTCCGTGTCTTCATCAACAAATAGTAGAGCCATTAAGGTGAGAAGTCTGTAAACAGATGCGTGATTTGCGATGTAATTGTAAATAAGGTATTCGTGGTAGAAAAGCAATGAAGCGTTTACATCTCTCAGACAAATTAATGTGAGAAGTCTGTAAAAAGAGGCGTGATTTGCGATGTTTTTGTAAATCTGGTGTTCGTGGTGAAACAAAACGCAATGAAGTGTTCACTGCAGTGTTGTCGTTAATTGGTATGCCGTAGGAAAAGATACAACAGTATGACGTAGGAAAAGATAATCAGTATGAGAATGAAAAGATAAGTCTCTCTCTCCCTAGCTCCCTTTGCAAGAGCCCATTATAACTTAACCAGAGGTATGTTGTTTCTGTTTTGTCATCGTTGTTGTTTTTGTTTTTTTACATCAGTGCCCTTTTGACTTTCCAGAAATAGCAGGTTTTTAAAAACATGCTTCCATCTCTTGTTTAATATCTATTAGAGCAATTAAGGTGAGAAGTCTGTAAACTGAGGCGTGATTTGCGATGGTATTGTAAATATGGTGTTAGTGGTAATAAAGCAATGAAGCGTTCACCGCAGCGTTGTCGTTAATCAGTATGACGTAGGAAAAACAGATGTGTTTTCTCCGACTCTATGACAATCATGTTGTGTAGAGGTGGCATCTATATTAGACCTAACTAATAAACACCATTGCTCAGTTTTGCACTCAATACTATAATATTATGCATATGAAACAAGGAATAGCATGAGATCAATTTTCTGTCTTGTAAATGCTATGCAATCGTTCGCATACAATACGTTCTCACAACTTGCACCAACGGTCTAGTAACATGTGTCCGTGTCTTGTTAAACATCTCTTAGAGCAATTAAGGTGAGAAGTCTGTAAACAGAAGCGTGATTTGCGAGGTAATTGTACATATGGTGTTCGTGGTAATAAAGCAATGAAGCGTTCAATGCAGTGCTGTCGTTAATCAGTATGATGCAGGAAAAGAGGATTGTTTTTCAGACTCCATGACAATTACATGTCAGGTTGTGTAGAAGTTATCATTTAATAAATATATCGTACACACGCGTCACTTTTGTTTATTATTTTAATTTCATAAATATTAAACATGTTTCGGCAATAGCTTTCATCAGTGAAGTAGTACTAATATAAAAATCAACACAACTGTAATGTAACGTCGTTTGTCAGAAAATATATATAAGACATAATATTACACAATACAAAGATGAATCATAGTTGATACAACAACATATAAGTAATTATATAATTTATAAAATAAATAATATTATTTTGTTGTGTAGAAGTAGCATCTATATTGGAAATAAATTATTACCGACTCCAATCAACACAATCACTCGGTTTTTTCAAGATAATATTATATTATTGTATAAGTACTATATAAAAGTTAAAGGACTATGGCTTCCGTATCTATGATTGGGGCTTATTTCAAGTATTATTGCCTAAACCTTTTCCTTTTTAAAAACTTACATTGCCATACATGTTCACACAATGCAGTTCTAGCTGTTATTAATAGCTTGAAAACATTGCTACTTTGGTCCAAAACGGTGAGTTACTTTGGAAAGGGAATCCTTGTGAATGAGACAATAATCATCGACTACAAACGTTGAGGACACACGCATTTGTCTATTTTTGGCTTCTACATTAGGTATAAATCTGTTGATACGTCGCCACAATTTAGCGAGAAAGTTAAACGTTATTTACTGCGAGCAATATTTCCTTCTAAAATTATTACGTTAGTTTATTCGTATTTATGTTATTTGTATTGTTTAGTTTCACTATGAGTTTAAATCACATTGTGTGCCAATACAAAATCGTATTTAATTGTTATCTTAAAATGTCGGCAAATGTGATACCTTTGCTTAATGGTTGGTGTATTGTTTTCGTTTCAAACTATGAAGTTTGCTAATACTCAATGAACCAGAACTTGT
The DNA here is from genome assembly GCA_007657795.1 of Dreissena rostriformis. Lineage (NCBI taxonomy): Eukaryota > Metazoa > Mollusca > Bivalvia > Myida > Dreissenidae > Dreissena > Dreissena rostriformis. The sequence continues at coordinate 15,314 of VMBQ01001076.1, read as the reverse complement.
TTACGAACCACGTGCAATATTAGACTTGTTAGAACGATAAAAGCTACTCATTGTTTGCCACTTATGATATCGATAGCCGAGTACAATATCAAAGCATGACTCAAAATCACAGCTGAGAAATTTACATTTCTATTATAATAGCTAAATCGGGTAAAATGTAATTTGACAACAGTTTTATCGACAATATTATACTTTACGTTTACCGAACACTTTATTATGATCATTGTTACCGGTTCTTGCTATTTAAATGTAGTTAAGATATTTGCCCTACGTGAACACATCGTATTTTATAACTTATACATCTGTTAATAACATCAACTGAACAAAAACCAACAATGAATACATTTTGGTGAGTCAAATATCAGTGATTTTAAATTTCCATGTATCGGTGACCGGAGTGACATTGTACCGTTTCAATATACAGTAGTAATAATTAGAATCCAGAAGCACTAGCTATCAATAAAAAAAATATATCTTTAATGTCAGGCTTAATGCATGTGCCTAATTATGTGCTTTAAGTGTCGTCACAGAAAGTTCTTCTTAACGAAAATCCCGCGGACTGCAAAGGCTAATCTGGGACGACACTTTACTCGTATGCATTAAGTCGAGTTTTCCCAGAGGGCGGCTGATATAAAAAAAATCTCACGTGTTTCACTAATACAACTGATGAATGGACATCGTAGAGTACATCCTCATAAAACAAAGAAGAAATCTACTCATTTGGGAATTTAACCGATTAAAGTACAGAGCTAGCAGTGAATAATCGATAAATTCCTAACAATTAAGTGTAGATTCTGTATACGTGACAGGTAATCCATTACCTCTATTTTATTTATTTTTTATTATTTCCGTTTTAATTTATAAACTAATTTAATTAAGAACCGCACCTCGAGTGCTTTTGTAGATAAAAAACAAAGCTTGACGCGTTTAAAAAAAGGTTAATATGTCCCTAGATCGATCACTTGTGTTATGTCACTTGGTCAGTTTTGATAACAGTGATCAAATTTGAACAAATTAAGATGAAAACCACTATACGGTACTACATACTAAATATTAAATTCCTGAGCCTTTCATTTACAGAGAAGAATTATAGTTATTTACAACATACTTTTATATAACTCATGTGAATCCTTGAGCGTGGCCAGCTTTGACCAAAGGGCATGATTTGAACAAACTATGTAGAGGTCCACAATATAAAAATACAATTTACACTAACAATACCAAACCCCTGACCTTTGCGGTTTCAGAGACGATTTTCCGGTATAACAATCATGATACCGATGGGGCGCGGCAAGTTTTGAACCCATGGGCATTATTAAAAAAAACTTAGATGATCACTTTACTTTACCCTTGCGGTTTAAGTGCAGATTTGTAATGTTATTTACTATACCCCATGGGATGATGAGAACAATTAAGTCGAGTACACTTATACGTCGTTACCCACCAAATAACTAAACATCTGACCCTTGCAATTTATGAGATTGATATTTTCTAAGTTATTCACTAAGTGAACCATGTGATCCATGTGGCGTGGCCTATTTTGACACTACCAGCACAATGGGTACAAACTAAGAAGAGGATCACCCTTGCTTTTGAAGTGAAGAAGATTTTGAAAGTTATAAACTGTGTGTATACACGCATGTATAAAGTATGTGACCCCTTTGCACGGTCAGTTTTAAACCCAATGAGCATGGTTTTAATATAGTTAGTACGGGACCACTGAGATGTCACACACCAATTATTAAACACATTACCATTACGATTTAAGAGTATATTTTTTATGTTATTTACAATATATAAGTATATATAAATCATGAAACCCATGGGGCGTGATCGGTTTTGACCCCAGGGGCATGATTTCAAAACACATAGTAACGGATCCCTACATAATGTTCCACTCCAAATATTGAAAACAAATAACACGCATGAACCTTCCGGTTTCAGAGAATTTGAAGTTTTCATTTCAAAATATATCTTTATCTCTGGTGACCTACACATATACCGCGGACCAGAACATTATGAACAACTGTAAAAGAAGGTCACCGAAAGATCAAGTATGTGAAGTCTGATAAAAAAACAATCAGTACATCTGTTTAGGAGGGGAACCTATTTGAATGAAAAGTAGACGCACGACGCTGGACAAACAAAAGTTGCTTTCAAAAATATCACTTTGCGCATTGCACATTTGAGCGAAAAAGAATCAGATAAATTAACGTCATATGCTTCCCATAGAATTGAAGCCTTTTTTAAAATGCAGTTTATTTTTTTCCGGTAGTCGGGGACATTAACCCAAAGCGTTTATTGATTACGGTAGGTAATAAATAACTTTATATGTTATATTCAATATTACGCACGCAGCGTTCTGTATTGCGGAACCCCATTAATACCGACATAACAGCAGCTTCTGTTATACTAGTAACTAAATATAATTGCAATTCATGGCTTTTATTTTAGATTTTTCAGCAAATTACTGTCAAGATTCCTGTTTAAAGTTGCTATTGGTAGTTTAAAGAACACAGCGAGGTCATTAAATTGTATTAAAATTCTATATACGATATAAAACACAAACTACAATTCGCTTTTAATTGTAAAACCGTGTTCATTTAAACGGACTTTAATAGATATTCACTTCGATGTTTGAGCGGTACGCCATAAAACAAGTCCTATTCAGCAAAAAAATAACATTCAATTTAACACTGACACAATATAGGAGGTGTCAAAAACATATGAACATTACATGAAAACATCAATGGAATCCACATGTGCTAAGCGCGAATTCAATAAAGGGATGCAAACATTTAGCATAGATTTATACTGACACAATATAGGAAGTGTCCAAAAAAAAAAAAAAACATTACCTGTAAACATCCATTAAATCTACATGTACTAAAATCGAATTGAATTACGCGATGCTTTGTATACCCTGTCCGCTATAAACATGTCATATTTAGTAAACAATTAACATGGTTTTGCACTGAAACAATAATACCGACATAGCGTCAGAGTGCAATAGTTTAATGTTGTAATGAGGAGAATGAGAGATTAAATGGATCTATAGAAAGCAATAAATGACATTATTTGCTTCACATACCGTCATTTATAGATTGATAATCAGTCACTCTGGATCAGCAGGCGATTTATTGCTTTAATTCATTTATCTTACGGAGGATTTCGGAGATAGTCGATGTAACACGATTTGAAGGCCAACGCAAACCATACTTCCATGGTGGCGCTAATTATCGAAATATAACTTCAAAAATATTTTCTGAAACAGCAAGGCATAGAGATTCGGAATTTGAAACACTGTCTCAATAAAAACAGTATCCGAAAAGATATTCTTATTAACCCACGCAAGTTTTTATGGCAAGTGAGCAATGGCCAATACAATACAGGACGATACATAACACTTGGCATAAAGCACAACAATGATTAAAGTTGGGGTCACTGCCTTGGAACGCTATATGCAAAGCATCGGGGGTTTTAACCGATTGACTGATGCGTTGAACCTCAAACTTAGCCCCGCATTCTTAACCTAAAGGTGAATTTACACAATTGACAGCACTTTAATTACTAAACAGATCAGGACAAGAAAAACACAAAAAAATAACGTAAAGGAGTAAAGGTTCTTCTTATATATATTCAGAATATTACGATATCATGTTGACAGTATCATTCTATAATGTGATGTTTATCTATTTCATGTGTTTATGTGTTTCTTAAAAAAATCTACTCCTAATGGATTTGAGATGCTCAAATCACAAAGAGTTTCATTATTTTAAAAGCAAATATTAATGTTAAACTATTCAGAAAATGATATAAGTTCCGTAACTTAAGGAGAATTACGGTGCAATAATTAGAAAAGATGTACGTTGCATAATCGGGAAAAAATCATAAATAATGGAAGAGTAATTACAATTCTGTAAGAAAAAATAAAAATAAAGAAAAAATAACATATTTGAGCACACGTTCCATAATTTCGCAAATATTTAAAAAAATATATTTATTATTTCGCATTATTTTCGATTATTTCCTTTAAAACGACTTGAATATTTGATGCTCAAGCATTTCGTCATTTACTAAAAATCTAGAGCATCAGTTTGAATTAAGTGTGTGGTTGCCATAAAGACAGAAAAAACGTGAGTTCAGTTCGGAATAGATTTATGGAGATTGTTGTTGAAAATAGAAGGAAAATGTCTCAACTAAGGCTGAAACGTTAGATTGTATTTTTTTTTTATGTTTGATGGGCCTTTAAATATCGGTTTGTGAAGTCTAACATTGCGCTCAAGCTGAATGTATTGGTAGAATGAGCATTATCATTATATAACGTTCGTTCAAAAATAAATGCCGCATGCGTTGCGTTAAATAAAGTTTACTTGGTGATACGTCGTCAATTTAATTTAACTTTATACATTACATTTTATGCCCACAAAGGAAGGCTTACAGTTTCATAGTGTCCGTCCGTCCGTCAGTAGGTCCGCACTTTTTTGTTTCCGCTCTGTAACTCAACCAGTTTTAATTTGATTGTCAACAAACTTTCTGACAATATTCATTAGCATTAACTTGTTGGCATATTTCAACAACCAGCCAAATCTACCATGCAGGAAGTTATAGACCTTGAAATTTCAACCATCTCACCCTGAAAAAGTGTTACTAGATCATCTGACCGCAGTGATATGACTGAAATGCTGTTGAAAACGGCGCGACATCCGAACAATTAAACGAACAAACGAGCAAACAAACAGACAATCAAACTAACAAACTAATTGTACTGTAACATAAAGATACGAGTATTTTAACTTTTTCACATTATTCTGTTACTGTGTCATATCCAGAAAATCTGATGTGTTAATACCGGTAATAGTATTAAACATTGAGAAACGGCAAGTATTTAATAGCCACGATATTGAACGATCAAAGGTAAAATAGTTTCTATTTCTGTCCTTGTTATGTATCAATTTACACAAAAACATCGTTTTTTAAATTACCCTTACTTGGTTACTACGTGACTTTATTACACCATTAGCGTGGTGATGGTGGAGTGGGGACGATGAATAGAAAAAGCAGAGTGATTAACAACATAGCGTCACGAAATGGCACTCATGTTTGTTATCCATCTTTGTGACAACTAACGTAAAAAAAATTACTTAAATGTAAGTTTATATACATTGTAGTTTGGTAGAAGAAACAAAATTAAGTGGTTACATATCGAACTGTTATAATAGAGGAGCTTTTCAAAATGATATTTTGTGAATACTGCACAGATTATAAGAGTGTCAGTGTAAGACGCATATCAATTGTTTAAACAGCATTACATGGATATGAATGCGAATATGTAAACGGTTATATAATAACAATGCATACATTCCAATGACAAGCTCAATTTAAAATGGCCAGCCCAACTTTAAGATATTATAGTAACATGATAAAATAAAGTTCATTTTCTATTTCAATTTTCAGAAAAACTTAATATTCGAAGCAAAGTCATATTTTGATTCAAATGTTTGCTGCATACATAAAAAGCGGTTATTAATTTAATTTAAATTTAAAAACCCTTCGCACCAATTAACAATCCAATATAAAACTTAAGGTATAAGCTTGATGCAAAGTACAGAAGTAATTAATAACAGTGATGTGCTGTACTGTTAACAATATAGTTGTTATATAATAAGTACACGCAGCCTGCATTGGCGTTAAGAAATCTTGTTTATTTATTTGACATATTGCTACATAGCTTTGTTATAAACATTGACATTTTCTACTAATGCTAAAAATTCATTTTCTAAAACGCGTTTTTGTTAAAGGTGTCTTACTAACTAAATGTGTATGGTATTTGTGTGTAATGTATTGTTATTTGAAGATGTGCAGTTTGCAAGTCATATTATTATTTATAAAACAAAATTTCAGTACTGTTTCTTCTAATTTGACATTATCATGTTCATAATGCGATTTCGACAGTTTGCTGAGCGATTATTTGAGAAACCCTCGCCGAAATTCGTTATTAATTTGATTGCATTATACTTTCCAGATGTAGTTGATATAGTTTACACATAAATACGATGATGTTAAAGATCAGCAAGTTGTGCAGTTAAGTAATGTTCGTTCACGTTTTCTTTGAATTTTGGTATATTTAAGTTCATAGGATTTTACAACAAATCGTGGAATGTTTCACTTGAAAAGATAAATGAACAAAATAAATAAGAAATAAAACATTGCTAACGTATGTACAGCGACAGTGGGCTTCAACTGCTCATTCTTGGCAAATAATGATCTAATAAACATGTACATGTACCAATACCACGTTGTCATTGGAGTAACCTTAAATGTGCGAATTGTTCAAGTAAGCTGAATGACCATGGTATCACGTGCTCAAATGCTATGAAAGGTGCGCTAAATGGAAGAAAGTTTGATATCAATGGAGATATTATATATAATCAAACAACATAGTGTATTGCATCACAGCTTTTGGAATATATGGTAATATAAGGAAATATCATTTAAACATTATTTGAGAGAAGACAACACAGTTGTTAACACAACAAGGTTCTTAACACAAGTATATAGACCAATGTTATTTATATTTATTAAAGCACATTTTAAGGGGTAACACAGACCGAAAACAGCTTTTGTTATACTAGTAACTAAATATTATTGCAATTCATGGCTTTTATTTTAGATTTTTCAGCAAATTACTGTCAAGATTTCTGTTTAAAGTTGCTATTGGTAGTTTAAAGAACACAGCGAGGTCATTAAATTGTATTAAAATTCTATATACGATATAAAACACAAACTACAATTCGCTTTCAATTGTAAAACTGTGTTCATTTAAACTGGCTTTAATAGATATTCACTTCGATGTTTAAGCGGTGCGCCATAAAACATGTCCGATTCAGCAAAAAATTAACATTCAATTTAACACTGACACAATATAGGAGGTGTCAAAAACATATGAACATTACATGAAAACATCAATTGAATCCACATGTGCTAAGCGCGAATTCAATAAAGGGATGCAAACATTTAGGATAGTTTTGTACTGACACAATATAGGAAGTGTCCAAAAAAACTAAACATTACCTGAAAACATCCATTAAATCCACATGCACTAAAATCGAATTGAATTACGCGATGCTTTGTATTCCCTGTCCTCTATAAACATGTTTTATTTAGAAAACAATTAACATGGTTTTGCACTGAAACAATATAGGAGGTGTCCAAAAAATATAAACATTACCTGAAAACATCCATTTTATACACGTGCACTAAACGCGAATTCAATTAAACAATGCTTTATATTCCCTGTCCTCTACCTTTTGCATTTCCACTGCTTTTGTACCGGAGCTTTGTCTTTGCAAATGCTCCAACGGAGGCCCAGTTGGTCGATCAATATATAGAACGGCGTTGTATGTAACGGATTTTCAGTATTAATTTCCAATCGTAATATGTTAATATAGACGCATTAAGTCTCACTCTCTACCTCGATACCTTTGCAAGAACCGATCCTAATTAACGAAATTGGAGTGGTTTCTGGCTTGCCATCGGTGTTGTTGTTGTTTTTGTCATCCGTGCCCTTTTGACATCGCCTGAAATAGCACTTTTCTAAAAACATGCTTCCGTGTCTTGTTTAATATCTCTTAGACAAATTAAGTAGAGAAGTCTGTATACAGAGACGTGATTTGCGATGTTATTGCAAATATTGTGTTCGTGGTAAAAAGCAATGAAGCGTTCAGCTAAGAGTGGTCAATAAAAAGTATGACGTAGGATATATGTAACGAATTTTTAGTTTTCAATTTCCAATCGCAATCTGTTAATATTGGCGCATTTAGTCACCCTCTCTCTGTCTCTCGCTCTACCTTTGCAAGAGCCTAATAGAAATCAACGAAAGGTGAGTGGTTTCTAGTTTGCCATCGTTGTTATTTTCTGTCATCCGTGCCTTTTTGACTTCGCCAGAAATAGCAGGTTTCTAAAAAGATGCTTCCGTGTCTTGTTTAACATCTTTGAGAGCAATTAAGGTGTGAGAAGTCTGTAATCAAAGGGGCGATTTGCGATGTTATTGTTTATATGGTGTTTGTGGTAAAAAAGCAATGAAGTGTTCACTGCAGTGTTATCGTCAATCAGTGTGACATGGGACAAGAGAACGGTTTTCTCGGACTCTTATGACAATTTAATTTAATGTTGTGTAGAAGGAGCATTTATACACCTATATATACCTTATAGGCCTTACTAATAAAACACTAAAAAAGCACCATTGCTAAGCTTTGCACTCGATAATATAATATAATATAATATAATATAATATAATATAATATAATATAATATAATATAATATAATATAATATAATATAATATAATATAATATAATATAATATAATATAATATAATATAATATAATATAATATAATATAATATAATATAATATAATATAATATAATATAATATAATATAATATAATATAATATAATATAATATAATATAATATAATATAATATAATATAATATAATATAATATAATATAATATAATATAATATAATATAATATAATATAATATAATATAATATAATATAATATAATATAATATAATATAATATAATATAATATAATATAATATAATATAATATAATATAATATAATATAATATAATATAATATAATATAATATAATATAATATAATATAATATAATATAATATAATATAATATAATATAATATAATATAATATAATATAATATAATATAATATAATATAATATAATATAATATAATATAATATAATATAATATAATATAATATAATATAATATAATATAATATAATATAATATAATATAATATAATATAATATAATATAATATAATATAATATAATATAATATAATATAATATAATATAATATAATATAATATAATATAATATAATATAATATAATATAATATAATATAATATAATATAATATAATATAATATAATATAATATAATATAATATAATATAATATAATATAATATAATATAATATAATATAATATAATATAATATAATATAATATAATATAATATAATATAATATAATATAATATAATATAATATAATATAATATAATATAATATAATATAATATAATATAATATAATATAATATAATATAATATAATATAATATAATATAATATAATATAATATAATATAATATAATATAATATAATATAATATAATATAATATAATATAATATAATATAATATAATATAATATAATATAATATAATATAATATAATATAATATAATATAATATAATATAATATAATATAATATAATATAATATAATATAATATAATATAATATAATATAATATAATATAATATAATATAATATAATATAATATAATATAATATAATATAATATCATTTAATT
>VMBQ01001075.1:183194-204517 GCA_007657795.1 Dreissena rostriformis | reverse complement strand
TGTTATGCCGACACACGGAAGTTACGGGCGCTTTGAACCTTTGCTTACTTTGGTAAAAACAACGATTCCAAGTTCCATACCCCATAATAATGTTAATAAAAATAATAATATGTTAATAAAAATACACGAAGAAAACTTAGTATATTCGACTTCACTGTAATTATGCAGTAACATCATGACAATCCGGTAAATATGTCAACTTGTTTTTATTTAGAGAAATGCGTATGCTATAGCCCACTTTCGAGTGATTTTTTCTGTTCATTTTTTTCAATTTAGCCTTTAAATAGTGCATGTGTTTTTTGTGTTTTATCTACGTAATTACCACTACAATACAATTTAAAAAATGTTTTCCTTAATGAATATTTGTAACAGATTCAATAGCCTGTCAAGAAGTAACAGTTTTACAAACAATAATTTGTTTTATACTGAATATTCATAAAAAACAAAAGATAAACACATTTCCAAACTGTCTTTCTGAAACGAACGCTTTATTTTCATGCCGACATACGCAAACAACGGTCGCGTTTCAATATCCGTTCCGCATCCGTCCAACAGATGACATAATATCGGTTTTGCTTCAGCTGATTTTTTTAATTCATACTCAAGTACATTTTTTTGTTACTTACAAAATAATGATGGGATACATGTGAAAGATTTTTTTTTTTTAATTTTGGAACAGATTCTTGATATGACCGAATCGGAATTGAAAATGGTGGCAGACCATATGGGTCATAACCTTAACGTCCACACCGATGTTTACAGACAACAAAGCTCTTTGCTCGAAAAAATGAAGGACGCAAGGTTATTAGTTGCCACGAAAATGGACAGAAATTGATAAATAATGGAAGGCAAACGACTAGATGCCATTTTGATCGGAGGTCAGTTACGCATATGGTAAAGATCGTTTTTTTACTGAGATTCTTTTAACAACTTTTAAATATAACTTTGCTTTGATAATTATTGTTATTATCAAATTGGATGACCCCATTTACTGAGATACATATTATATACATAAATATTTAAAACATGAAAATATTCATCACATGTTATTATTAGTTTTTTCGGTACTAAAAGAAAAGTCTTTACTAAAGCTCGACAATAAACAAATTGTATGAACTCGTTTAATCAAATATGGACAAAAATTCCAAATCCTGAATATACACCTTATCATTTAATACGTATTTTATTATAGATATAACTCAACCCGTTAAGAGCGACGATTCGAGGTCAGTTAATCAGATAGTGAACTCAAAATCAAGTTATAATTGAAAATTAAAATCGCCTTAGTATAAGAATTTTATTTAGGATACAAGTGATGCGTTTTTTTTATTCTTTGTAAAGTGCATATGATGTATATTTTAAAAACTAAACAGATTTCTCTTCATTCATTCAGGTTATATAAAACGAAAGCTCAGCAAGCTTGCAACATGCTTCATCAGAAACNTAAAGGAATTTAATTTATTGTAGTTAAACAGATTTTAGAGGTTTAAAACATTTATGCCAGAACCTTTGAATTATTTTTTAAGAAACCCTTCAATTAATACTAAGTACAATAACCTCAGTTTTTGTTTGAAGAATACTAAGCATCATGTCCCTGAAACTGCCATATGCTTTGGCCTTCTGCTCCTCAGATGCATGAGGTACCAACTTGAATCGTGGATCTAGAATGCTAGCTTCCAGTAGGAACTGCTCCGTCTCCTGGCCGTTGTATCTTTAATAGGATATAATAAATTATTAATTGTCAGGGAATTGTAAAGGGAATACTTAAGATACAGAAAGCTCAGGACAACAATACATTAAAGATTACACTCATGTAAGACAAGAGAAAAACTTTAAATTTCACTTGGTTAAATTGGTAGATATTCTGTAATTTAGGAATATAATATGCAAGTAATCTGATTCACAAAAGGTTATTTACCGAGTACTCATATATCGGAATCTGATAAAGCAGGTTTGAGGTGAGTCAGCAATGTCATCTTCATGGAGAAGATCAAGGATACTGTTGGATACCGTTCCCCTGAGAGAGCCTCGGTAGCAGTTTTGAATGGTGACAGCACCTAAACATAAGCATAACATTTTACATATTGTCAATTTCAATTATCTAAGAGTAGGGGAAATGAGGAAAACATAACCAACAAAATAGAGTTCACATATTCTACTGCACCTAGGATATGAAACGCTGCAGATTTTTCCAGGAAATTACCTGTACAATGTTCTCGATTGCAGCATAATCTTCTTCAGTTAGATTGTTTACACCATCCTTGTCCTTCAGTTTGATGTCTTTCATCATTANATTTTTCCAGGATATTACCTGTACAATGTCCTCGATTGCAGCATAATCTTCCTCAGTTAGATTGTTTACACCATCCTTGTCTTTCAGTTTGATGTCTTTCATCATTAAGGTAGCACTAATAACATGCTTTTGCTCGAGAATCCTGCAATAACAAAAAATAAATATTAAATGTTTTCTCCATGCAAATAAAAATATGACAATATCATCTATTTTTTATGGAATAATAGATGAACAAATCATGGATGTTTGAATAAACAAAATATACAAAAATATAACTATTAAAATAAAATGCAATGTATATTTTAATATATCAATGTCATTACAAACGTTGTAAAGAAACATATTGATATAAATAGTTAACCCTGCAAGTAAAAATATTAAAGCAAACAGTGAAACTTAATTTGTTTAGTGTTTACCTCTTAAGCATGTCAAAGCTGGAATTCCAGCGGGTCTCCACATCCTGAATCAGCTTGTGTTTTGGTACAGGTACGTTCAGCCCAATCTGGTTAGATTTCAGAAGGGCGGCTGCCGTGGAACTGCGATGAAAGAAACCTACTACATGTATTCTGCGAACTTTCCTCAAGATTTCTGATAAGCCCTCAACTTTCATACCTTTCTGAGTCGCAAGGTTAAGTGTATGAGCCATACATCTGACATGAACAAGTCCACTTTTACACACAGCATTGACAATATTTGCTGCATTGTCTGTTGTAATGTTGGGCTTCAGACCGTCTTTAATTAAGAACTTCCGACAGGTTCTCTGTGTGGCTTACAGAAAGTTCACGTGTTTGCAGCACAAATGAAGTCATCTCAAAGCTTTCATTTAGGCAGTGCACTNGTTTTAAGGATGAGAGGTCGGTGGGTCAGGCGGGTCCCCAGGTGTACAGGCGGACGGTGTCAGACTCCAACACAAGGCTACCAGCGTCTAGTCAACCCCTGCCAGTATCAAAGTGAGTCAGTTTGCTTTGATAATCCAGTTTGGGTTTGTTTGTAAAAATGGGTGACAATCCAGCGTGGGTTTGTTTGTAAAAATGGGGGCCGAAATTGGGTCCCTTTCCCAATCTCAAAATATGTAATTTTTTCCCCTAATCAGTAATGACTGCCTTCATATCCGAATTGAAGGTTCCCAAAAAACAAAAAAAAATGTTCATTTCCCATTCATTATCCATTTTCCAGCATTATAAGTTCAACTTTAGTAAATATAAATATTGAAGACATTTTTTTAATTATTTTTGAGTACTTGTTAGCAAAAACAAACAACACCAATTTCCCAATTTTAGTCAAAACCACAAGATTTTTCCCGATCCAAAGGGTCCCAGCCCCAATCCCAAGAAGGTAAAACACACACAGTGACACTGCAATCTAAAGGTGCACTTTCCCCGTCTTGGAGAGATCTCAAGATCTTCTTTTAACCCTCTACCACTCAGATGCGCACTTTAACCCGTGTATAGTCCCTAACAAAATCAAATTATATTTTAGACCTCTCCTACTAGATTCAACTTTTAAAGCCTTCATATACAACTCTTAGGTACTGATAAGCAGCAAACAGCATAAAACATGAACAGACTGCAAGTTACTCACATGCTGTTCTGGTTTTATGCTGGTTGCATATAGCCATTTTCACTTCGCTTCTGAGTTGTAAAGGGTTAAGACATTAAGTACTGCTTTTACCCAGGAAACGGATTCAAATGTGTGGCAAAAATTCAAAGCTTTTGATGCACTCGAGCTGTAAATCAATAAACTACTTGAGCCTTGTTCTGAGGAAACAGACTTTAATAAATGTGAGTAAAGCATCGTCTGCATAATCTTATCAGGGATGACACCTTCCACTTTTATGGTACATGTATTATACATTTAAAGGAAGTCTCGTCCTATTTTAGGCGGAAAATATTGTCCCGGATAAGCCTGTGTGGCTTATATGAGACAACAAATTCAGCCATGCATTAAACCCTGTTTTCCCAGAGCCAAGCTCAATACAAGTGTGTGCATGCATTTATATAGACCATAAAACGTAGCAAGCTTCTCTTAAGGTTGAGTATTCAGTAATGATAGGTTTTAAAAATTGACAACTTCTGTTGGTTCTGCTAAATCTCAAGTAATAATTTTTGTATAGAAAGACTAAATATATTAAATCTGTTAACAAAATTATTTTAAAACAAGGATTTTCTTACTACGCTTTCATTTTAAGTGCTCATGGAATAAAATTTGTCTTGCTAATGTAACAGTTCTGTTGCTCTGGTNGGTTATTAAGCGTAAACTGTAACATTTAGAAAGGGGGAGTAACTTTATACTTAGTAATGATCGCTGTAACCTATGTGAGGCCAATGAATATTAATAGATGCAACATAGGGGACGGACAACTGGATCAGTAGAGAAAATAAAACCATAGGGAGGGTACGTGTATTTTAGAACAGATAAATGCTTATAAAGAAGGCTTATGGGTATTTATAACAGAAAACTGCAACATAGGAAAGGCAACTGGTTATTAAGAAAAGATAGCNCATAGGGGACGGACAACTGGATCAGTAGAGAAAACAAAAATGCACCATAGGGAGGGTACAAGTATTTTAGAACAGATAAATGCCTATAAAGAAGGCTTATGGGTATTTATAACAGAAAACTGCAACATATGAATTAAGAAAAGATAGCTTTAACATAGCGGAGGTAACTGGTTATTAAGAAAAGATGGCTACAGCATAAGGGAGGCAACACTTTATTAAGAAACATACCCGCATCATGGGGAAGACAACTTATAATAAAAAGAAAGCTGCAACTGAAAGAGGAGGCAATATATCCACGACAAAAAAAAGACATCTGGGTAATCGCGAAAGTAACTACAAATAAGGAGAGGCGAATCATTTTCTCAATCATATAATGCTGAATTATACTTCAAGCAACTGGTCTCTTTTAAAGACAGATTGGGGCAACTATTCTCTTTTTCAATAAATGATTATTTGACCTACAGAACCAGTTTCTGGAGAGCAGTACATTAAATACAATACATAACATACACATAAACTTTAAGTATGTAATTTATTCTTGAGTCACAACGTTATAAGGGTCTACATTTATATAAGGGCTTTACACAGGCTTATAGTCATATGGAGCTACGCACGTAGACTATAATAACTCGGAAAACACACGCGTTTAATGTCAAGGATGTGTTCATTGGATTGGAAACAATAATTTTTACCATCAGCGATTCACCAGCTTCCAAAACATGGGGGCATGCGCGGGCCAACACCGAGTTTTCGGCTGAAAATGAACAAACAAAAACTTTTTAAGATATAAAGTTACGACGTTTATATATACATATGCAATTGATAATTGTCATTATATTGCATTCTTTTCTTTAAAGTAAAAATTATCTTAAGTATTGTTTCACAAGGAAACATTTCACTTATATCTCAATAACAGCAGTCGTTTATTTAATCTATTATTTATGTTTTCTTTTACATGTNACATGTTTAATAGTGTGTAAACTTTTTCCTGAAAATATTATGTTATATATTTTTCATGTTGCCATATACGTTTCGGTATGTGTTTTTGCTTAACATGTCGAGATAAAATGTACGCGAAGTTAAATAGAAATTTAGTTTAGAAGTGAATCAACATAAATAATAGTGACACAAATATATTCGTGTGAGACTTGTATTTGAGGTATTTTTGGTTTTTGCTAATATTATTTGGAATCAAATTAGTTGTTAATGTATTTTATGTTTTATTAACTATTAAGCATTGATTTATTGTGTAGATTGTCCATACCNGAATCAAATTAGTTGTTAATGTATTTTATGTTTTATTAGCTATTAAGCATTGATGTATTGTGTAGATTGTCCATACCAATTCTAAAAACTCATGGTGGAAATAAAGACTCCTGTCCCAAAATGAACTGTTGCAAAATTCGTAAAACAGCCTTTTTAAGGCTTTCTTGATCTAACATAGGGATTGCATGAAATAATTCACTTTTTTACAACATCTACATTTCTTCACGAATACTTTCCTTCAATGAATAGAAACAGAAAGAACAGATTGTGGAGATTGTGGAGGCAAACATAAATAATAATTGACATGATACCTGAAAAATAAACGTTTTAAAAGAATGCTTGACAATGGAGAATTTCTTCTCCAAGACACTTGACACATTGAGACGTTTCTTCAAAGATACATGCCCAATGGAGAAGATGTGTCAAAACACTATAGAAATAGAGTCGTTTCTTTCAATATACTTGGCAAATTGATATGTTTCTTCCAAGATATTTGAAACAACAAGGAAGTTTCCAATAAGATGCTTGTAAATTGGTGATGTTTCTTCCAAGATGCTTGACAAACAAAGGAGATTCCTCTAAGATACAGGTCAAATGGAGATTTTCTTTCTATGTACTTGATAATTGGAGTAGCATGCTTTGAGCAACTTTAAAAAAAAACGAGGACGATTATTCTTATAGATTTGACGAATGGTTAAAATTATTCCAAGATACTTAACAAATGGAGTCGATTCCTCCAAGATACTTGACCAATGGAGACAATTTCGTCAATGATAATCGACCGACGGAGACGATTTGGTTAAAGATACTTGACCAATGGAGAATTTTCTCCAAAGATGTTTGATATATGGAGAGGTTTCTTCGAAGAAACTTGTCAACCGGAAACAATGTCTTCAAAAAAACTTTACACATGGATAAGTTTCTTCAAAGACACGAAATGGAGAAGAACCCTTCAGGATACTTGAACACCACTAGTTTAATTGTTCCTTTACATTTCTAAAATGATAACAAATCTTCCAAGATACATTACAAATTGAGACTATTTGTCCAAAATACTTGACAAGCGGAGAAGTTTCTTCAAATATGCTTAACAAATGGATACAATNACAAATCTTCCAAGATACATTACGAATTGAGACTATTCGTCCAAAATACTTGACAAGCGGAGAAGTTTCTTCAAATATACTTACAAATGGATACAATTCTTTCAAGATACTACTTGATACAAAGAGAAAATGGAGACATTTTTGTTCAAGATACATGGACAATGAAATTTCTTCAATATACGTTTGAGGTATAGAAGATTACTCCATGATACTAGACACCACGTGCTGACGAGTTCTACCAAAACAATTTACTAATATTTATTGTTTTTTTCAAGATACTTGAAATGTTGAGAAGATTCTTTCGAAAAAATTGCAAAGTGGATTAATTTCTTGTAAAATAGATGAAAATTGAGACGATTCTTCCGAAATACATGACAAAGGGACAATATTCTACAAAGATACTCGACCCATGGGGGACATTCAAGGAATATATTTGACATTACAAATAAGATTCATCCAAGATATTTAAAAAATGGAAAATATTCTTCCTAGAAACAAAAACTGTACTCATACTCGTATCTCTGAGTTTTAGCCCAACCACAAACAATTTATAGATCAAAATGTGACAAAAGGTTGTCCATCTTAACTGTTACCGACAGGTTAATTTCAAAATCCCAAGTCAGCTTTTTTCAATTTGTGATCGAAATNTATAAAGAGAAACATAATCATGTATCGATCTCAAAAAAATGATAACTCCATCTCCTTTTACAAAGATGCATATACAAAACGATTAAAATTGGTATGAGGAACAGTACTTTACGCCCTACTTCGGACGGGCGTAAGTTCGGACATTTTCATCTTAGTACTTTACTTCGGACGGGCGTAAGTTCGGACATTTTCATCTTATGTCTAAAATCGAATATTCGAATATATTCGAATAAGGGCAAACGAATATTCGAATATCATTTTAGTATTCGAATCCCATCCCTAGTTTAAACGTTAATGATTTTTTGTAGGGATGGGACCGAATATTTGAATATTCGAATATTCGAAAAACGGCTAAATATTCGAATAAAAAAATCACATTCGAATATTCTTTTTTTATGCAAAGATACTTTCGAAAAAGTAATAAGTACATGTGCAAAGTCGCAGTTCTTGTTTCCATTATATGTCATTGTTTTGATAACAGCTTCCATCAATGAACGAGATGATAATTGGCAAACGGGAGGGTATAAGGAGAGGGACCAATCGACAATTTACTATCAATTCACATTTATGCAATATAATATGTACAAACTATTTGCTTAAAATCAGTCGATAATGAAAGTAAATTTATTTGAAACATTTACGTATATTGATAAACATTTAAAAATCTGTGTTTTGACCGATTTTTTAACCTCAGACGTCAATTTTATGAACAGTGGTTAATATTAACTATAGTAACTTGATAACCGCAGTTATTTACATGATTATGTTTTCGCAATATAATTGTATTTGTATAAACGATGGTTACTTCTTTGTAACCTAACCATTGAAATGTGTTAACTTACCACAGTAAAATTACCAACAATGCAACCCTGAAAATGACGTCGTTTTCGCACAATTTGTCAGACGAACATTCTTTAATGTTGCCTCTGACTCTGTCACAAAACAAATTAGCGAAAAACGGGCTAGAACCTTAAGTGACAGAGAGGTGGACGTTTTAAAGAACTTAATGAAAGAAAATGTTCATAAACTCAAAGCAAACCAAAGCGGCCACTCGTTACCTAATAAGTAATTGACAACATGCTCGTTTAAGTCAGAAACTTGGTACTAGACATTATTTAAAGCCCCATTTATACTCAAAATCAACGAATATTTCGGAAATGTTTCGTAAAATAAAGTTAACCCATACAAAATCAGTGTTCCATTAAGCCAAAATGTGAACGCTATATGTAGTCTGGTAACATAGATTTAACAAGATACATTGTTACGAGACCACATCTAGCGTTGAATTTATGGCTATACGGAACACTGATTTTTATGGGTCAACTTTATTTTACGAAATAATTAACGAAATACTCGTTGATTTTGATTGTTAATGTGGATTTAAAAGGATTTGTCTGGTTATGATGTTTACGCATTGAAACGCAAAACTCATTAATTTATCGTGATGATATTACTATTGTGGTTAGTCTACATTAGCGACACGGTAATTCACTTGGACTGAAGTAATGTGCAACGAAGCAATAACACGATACGAGCACATAACTTTTAAAATATGTTGTCACAAGATTAATTATCGAATCCCGGGAAAATACAGTTTCATGCTTTTGTACATAATTTCACGAAATTTATGATCAAATCCCGGCTGTATGAAGTTTGAAGCAATAAAAGTGTGCGTTTTGCAACACTGCGTTGTGCAAGATAGAATCGATATTTGAAATATGAAATGAGTAAAATATACATAAAATCATTCTTTGGAACGAAAGCACTTGGATTGAGTATCAAAATAACCGAAGATTGTATTTAGATAGCTAATATGTATTTAAAGTTTCATGCTATTAAACGGACTGTTAACCATGAATGACGAAAAATGAAAAGTTCTAAAATACCGTATTTTGTACAATTATTAGTTTATATTGATTAAAATATCACGACTGGTATATAACATTACTTGAAAAAGTTGTGTTTTTATGTTTACTTTATTGTTTTATTTATTTATTTTTACTGGTTATGTATACCAGGTAACTACCAGTTAATTATAAATAACGCAAGTAGATTGATCATCATCGTCACGTGGTAAACTCAGGAATGCAAATTGTGCATGCGTAGTGAATTGTATATATTTTATATATAAAATGATCAATCTAATTGCGTTATTCAAGTGTGTATATCGTTATGTCACCTATTTTCGTGATGTACTTTCGATTTCACATCGCGAAATTTTATTACCGAATATACTGAAAATATGAACTTTTTTTAAGTAATGCAATATGCCAGTCGTGATATTTTTATTAATATATACTAATAATTGTAAAAAATAAGTTATTTTAGAACTTTTCTTTTTTCGTCATTCGTGGTTTACAAATTATTTAAGCTTTACATATTTGGGACATAAAATGATAACTCCATTCGTTTCAAGTTATATAATTAATATACGTACCATCACTAAAATTATGTTTCAATTGAGCTTTATTTAAATTTAAGCCACACAGCTTATTTTGCATAGTAAATTTAAGTATAAATAAGAAACATATTTTATCTATGCCAATTAGAATATATCTGGTGGTTACACTATAGAATTTCGTCTTTTTTTGCGCTTTAAAACTTAAAAATTCTTGCGTTTGTCGAAATGGACGTACACGTCCAGAAATCCTACTGGTTAATAACCCATTTTAACATGCAAGAGTACCCGTTCTCGAGTTCCCGCTGACATGTCAACATTTTCCCCCTATACTTTTACCTTTATATAATAACTATTTTTCTCTTTCATATTAGATCACTATATTGCACAAGGAACTGATGCTCAATGCTCAGAGGAGCAAACATTCTTACTAGAAAAAGCAAATTGGGCACAGTTTAGGGACCGCTGCTCAGATCTCTCCGTTGTAGATGTTGACTCCCAGGACCCTTATAAGTTTTATACTTAATTATCTAATAAGATACTGTCCGTGGCGGAATGAAGCATTCCGGTCTCCTCCGGCAAGGTTAAGGCCAAAAATAGGGTTCCGTGGTGGAATGAGGCGTGCTCCAAGGCGGTACAAAAAGAACCCCGCTGAGCAAACTCTTCTTAATTATAGGCCCCTCGAAAACCATGCAAAGCTTGTCATTTTGGAAACAAAAACTCAAAATTGGAAAGAATTTTGCGACTCAGCAATTATTAATAAGAAAAACACTAGGGACTTTTGGTAAAAGATCCGCAGAATTAAAGGAAACTCATTTACTCCTATGCCGCTACTTAAAGACAAAGGCAAAATTGCCACTAACCCAAGGGAAAATGCTCAGTTTTTGGTACAACATTTCAAATCTGTCTCCAGTGACTAAAACCTTCCCCTTGAAACATTGAACTATCAAAAGCGGTTTGAGACAGAGCACCAAAACATTTTAAATGAGCCTGGGGACAACAGCACGCCTCTCAATTTACCCTTTTCACTTACAGAATTATATAGCGCTATTAACACCAGGAGCAATACTGCCACGGGACCTGATAAAATAACATATTTGATGTTTAAAAATATGCCGGCCATAACTCTTAATATATGGCCTAACTTATTCAATCAGGTGTATAAGACAGACACGGTACCACCCGAGTGGAGGCAGTCCACAGTGATTCCTATTACTAAACATGGTTAAGATAAAAATTATCCAAATTCATATCGCCCCATAAGCTTAACTTCACACGCAGGTAAATCACTAGAAATAATGGTTTAAAAATAGATTAGAGCACCTATTAGAGTCTAAAAACATACTTAACCCCTTCCAGTCCGGCTTTAGGAAGGAGCGCTCTACTCTAGATCAGCTAGCTAGATTACAACATGACATACTTTCTGCAAAAAATCAAGGGCAATCATTACTTGCAATTGTTTGACCTTCAGGCCGCCTTTGATTTAACATGGATATTTGGCAAACTGAAACAGCTATCTGACTATGGAATCACTGGATACTGTTTCCACTACCTCAGAGCTTTCCTAGAGGGTCGCAAAATGCAGGTCAAGGTCGATGGGGAGTTATCAGAGGTAGCCATTACTGACCGCGGCACCCTCCACAGGTCCGTAATATCCCCGACTCTGTTCTCCCTCAACGTCAACGGCCTACCTGATGCCGTAAAAGACTCAGGAATGGTTATCTCCCAGTTTGCTGATGATTCAGGCACTTGGTTAAAGGGGTCTACCATGTCACACCTGCAAAAGAGGGCTCAAGCAGGCTTAGACTCTATATGGAAATGGGCAATAGAATGGGAATTCAAAATTTCTCCAACCAAAACAGTAGGAGTATTATTTGGCGACCAAAAACGGCACTCTTTGGACCTAAATTTAGGCGTCACCAAAATTATCTTTGAAAAAGTGGTGCAATTTCTAGGTATGTTTCTTGATAAACAGTTAAACTTCATTCACCACTTTAAATATTTGGCAGAAATGTGCGAAAGGGACCTAACTTTAATGAGAATGTTAAGAGGCACAGGTTTCGGATCAGATAAAAATAGCCTCTTAACTCTCTACAAGTCCCTTATACGTCTAAAGCTAGATAATGGAGTACAAATCTATGCATGTGCAACGCCAAATGCCCTAAAAATGGTTGATGCCATTCAACACAAGGGATAGCTCTGAGTGCCCTGAATTGCACACCGGGTGCATTGCTTGAGGAGGAGGCCGGTGTGCTGTTACCCTTAGAATTACGGCGTAAACAGCAATCCCGTAATTACTGGGCCAGGGCTAAGTCTCGATATGGTTCAAACCCTGTAAACAAACTTGTCGGGACTGGCACCTTCATCAAGGGGAAAATACTTAATCGTGAGCATATCGCCCATCCATTTGGTGCGAGTATTAAGACCCTTGTTTAGAGTGCTTGCCTCGACAAGTTGCCTGTAGCAGACCTGAGGTTCTCCAAGACCTCCCCCCCCTGGACGCTCGCACCCATAGATGTTGACATATCTCTCTCAAATAAAGTAACGAAAACTGACTTGCCACACCTCATCAAGTCAGAAACACTCTCACGCATAGATCGTAAGTATGCTGAGCATTTAAAAATTTATACAGATGGCTCCAAATGCCCTAACTCTGGATTGGTAGCCAACTCATTTGTTATTCCTTCAAAAAATATTAAAAAAAACACACAGGCTCAGCAACAATCTCAATTTCCTCAGCAGAACTTTTGGCAATTAAGTACTCTTTGTGCTAGATATTGGTCAATAAACCTACTAAAGCAGCTATTCTATAAGACTCACCGTCATCTCTTGAGTCTTTAAAAAACAGGAATAGCAAATCTAGGCCAGATATTTTATCTTACATTTAGGAACTCCATCAACAGTGCCTAGATAAAGATTTAAAAGTCACATTAGTATGGTGTCCAGCACATGTCAACATTATTGGGAATGAGCAGGCTGACAGGGAGGTTAAGGAGGGCCTCTTGAGGGGGACTGTAGATGCTCGGGAACTCCTGGCGCTTACCGAGATCTACTCCTTGGCAAAGAAATTTGTCGTGGATGAGTGGAATCTCCGGACTGACAATTTGGCTTCCCGAAGACATACTTGTACCAGACCCGTGCAAACCCTCAGGCAGCCGGACAAATACTCAGCAAGCATCGTGCTTGACAGAGCCATCACGCGCCTGAGGATGGGAACAACTCTATTACCCGGTAGCGCGGGAAAGTATGTCCTCGGGCTTGACCTGCATGTCCTAGGTGCCTAGAACCCCTCACTGCACCCCACATGCTGCTACATTGTCAAACCAATCAGGCGCAGAGAGACCAGCTCCAATCTGCATTGTACTCCCATGGACTAGTTTATAACCTTTCCAACGTGCTAGACCCCAAGGGAGCAGCAAGGGGCCCGGTCTCTTCTGCCCTTGCCAAATATCTACTAGACTGTCAGATAACTGACAAGATCTAGGTCATTCGGGGAGGGAGAGCAGCCAATAACCACTTATTTCCAACAGTCATGTGACTGCTTTCTTTTAAAATATGTGTTAATTTTGTATAAATGTGACATAGTTTCACTATTACTGTGTTGTGTCTTTATTGCTTTAACACAACTTTGTTTTATGTTTTTTAAGGGGATTATTGTTCCACCCCGCCCTTTCTTAGTCAGGCCAATGTTATTGACCTGATATTCTTTATTTTAAAACATTTTTTAGATAATATAACGTTAGTTTGCCCTACACATCTTTCAGTGTCTTAAAATACCCATATTTTATTGCAGTTCTTAATTAAAAGAAAAGACGAGGCCGTCCAATATCCTGGGTTTGTTTGCTGCATTGCACCCCTCTCTTCACCTATGCCACCCCCTCATCCCCTTCAAACTAGAAGAACCATGTCGGACTGGAGTGCACGGTGCAGGGTCATATACCTTGCAGTATCCTATTTTTTGCCCTAATCAGAGTAATATCAACTTTTTGGTGTTATCCCTCTCTATATTTTAAGTTTTATTTGAAATGATAGAGCCTCTTGTGGGTTTATACCCTGTATTATAGCATACGTTGATAATTTCTAGTCCTTTACATATTTTACTGGGTTGTCCCAGTAAAATAACTATCAAATTATCTTGTAATACTAACATGCTGGTGTTCCTGACACATAATTTCAAGTTTTATTCAATGAATAGAGCATCTTGTAGGTTTTATACTATGTATTATAGTATAATTCGAACCTCTTAGTCCATTCCCATATTTTAATAGCTTATTTCAGAATTAAAACTATCATATTGTCTTAAATTTTTTAATGCTCATGTTCATTTGTACTTTTTAAAAGAATCCACAGACTGTGCACTTCCTGGTTCAGGGAAAAAACATCTTTCATAAAATTCCCAAACAATCAAATTATCTCCCTTACACAACTTTCTGTTAGTACCCCTGTTGGCTCCCGCTTACACTACCAAAACCCCCACTTGTTAACCCCCCAGGGTGGCAACCTGTGTTTAATCTATAAATTAATGCACGTAGTGTTGAATATAATGTTAATAAGTTATTCTCTTGTATTAAATTAATTGTTTTTTCTCTCTTTTAACTGTACAGTACATTGTTTTACTGACTAATTTTTTTTTGGCCCTATTAAGGTGATCGTTTGGCGACAAATGTTTCATTACCCTTATTCTGTAAATATTATTTTTAACTTTCCTTTTAGATATTGTTATTACGCCACCCCCGGGGGTCATTTTTTCTCCATAGCCCAATATCCTTTAAGGTTCCATACAGACAGTGTCTTATGTTGGTGCATTACGGTTATATTCCCTGTCTGCAAGAGTAGACATAGACATAGACATGTTTATTAAGTAATATAAGCCACCGGCCAAAATTACAGCATGTGCATGTAAATATATCAAACAGAGTGATACATAATCATACATTTAAGAACATTTATATTCACATTTCAAGTATTTATGTTTAAGATTTCTTTTCTTCTAACAAGGGAGTTATGTAAAAACTTAGCTATCTTTATAACATTGTGTTCAGCTTTTAAGCATAAGTTAGTTCTTAAGAGTAAATATATTCTAAAGTACAATAAAAGTTTAATTTTATAATATATTTTACACAAATGCATGTATACATGTAAATCCTTTAGAACAGAAAGCTAATCAAGTAAGTTCTATCTTCACAAATCATTAATGTCTAACAATTGCTATATTTCCCCATTGTTTTTGTGACCTTTTACATAAAAATTACTCTTATTTTAGAATTACTTTAATCATTGATTGGTAAATAATCCTTAGTATGTTGGTAAACACATATTAGTTATGTTGAATCACTTTGTGATCTGGTCAGTCTCTTAAATACTGATATTACTGTTTATTTCAATCATATTATTAACCCGTTAAACTGTTTCTCATCTAATGTATAATAGTATTAATAGTAATTCCATGTAAAAATAACAAAAGATCATACACAGATCACTCAGTTAAGACACCAAAAACCCCATTGCAGTATATGCTGAACAATGCGTCTAGATATGATGATGCCACATTCAATAGTGTGTGTTTCCATCATCATTACTTATACAAATTGGGCTATTTCTCTCTTTCTCTATACCTTTTTTTAACCATAAACAACAGCAAAGTACTATTAACAAGCAATATTACATAATACAATTATAATAATATTATTAATAATAATAATATTAATAACATTTTATCAATAAAGTGCAATATAATGATAAAAAAAAAACTTTACTTAAGACCTGTTTTCCCCCTGTTAAGTTGGGGTTTTCCGTTTTCTGATACAAAAAATGATCAGCTAAAGTGGATGACCTAGTTCTCACGGTATTTTAACATTATTGCACTTTTAAAAGTATATTGTTAATGCACAGTCTATTTATTATTGAGCTCATTAGCGTTTATAACGCTCTTCTTATAGTTTGTTTAAATGTATAGATATTGTTTAAACAATTAGAGTTTTATTAAAGCACCGCACCCACGCTGCAAAGTCTCCTCATGTATATGGTTCAGCCCAGTAAAATCGGGCTGACCATATGGTTGTTAACTGCATTTATACAGCAGAGTATGTTATGTTAAGCAGTGTGCTCGGACAATGGTTTTTAACCGAAGTTCCTAGGGTAAACAAACAAATACTGTCTAAAAAGTATAGTGTTAATGCACAGTCTATTTATTATTGAGTTCATTAGCTTTTATAACGCTCTTCTTACAGTTTATTCAAATGTATAAATATTTTTAAATAATTAGATTTTTATTAAAGCACCGCACCCACACTGCAAAGTCTCCTTATGTATATGGTTTCAGCCCAGTAAAATCGGGCTGACCACATGATTTTTAACTGCATATATACAGCAGAGTTTGTTATGTTAAGCAGTGTGCTCGGACAATGGTTTATAACCGAAGCTCCGAGGGTAAACAAACCAATATAAGTTAGCCTATAACCTAGTTCCCACAGTATGTAAACATTATTGTACTTTTAAAGTATAGTATTAATGCACAGTTTATTTATTATTGAGTTTATTAGCGTTTATAACGCTTTTTTAACAGTTTAGATAAAGGTAAAGATATTTTTTAAATGATTAGATTTTTATTAAAGCACCGCATCCACACTGCAAAGTCTCCCTATGTATGTGGTTCAGCCCAGTTAAATCGGGCTGACCACATGGCTTTTAACTGCATTTATACAGCAGAGTATATGTTAAGCAGTGTGCTCGGACAATGGTTTATAACCGAAGTTACTAGAGTACATAAACCAATACTGTCTGACTGCCTATGACCTAGTTCTCACAGTATGTAACCATTATTGTACTTTTAAAGTATAGTATTAATGCACAGTTTATTTATAATTGAGTTTATTAGCTTTTATAACGCTTTTTAACAGTTTAGTTAAAGGTAAAGATATTTTTTAAATAATAAGATTTTTATTAAAGCACCGCACCAACGCTGCAAAGTCTCCCTATGTATATGGTTCAGCCCAGTAAAATCGGGCTGACCACATGGCTTTTAACTGCATTTTTACAGCAGAGTATTTTATGTTAAGCAGCGTGCTCGGACGATGTTTTATAACCGAAGTTTCGAGGGTAAATAAACCAATACTACTACTACTTTCATATTACTTTTTGTATAACATAGCATAATTCTAAACATTGCCGTTTCTATATTCTGCCAGTACAGGTTACATGTTACTTCACTCGAATGAGTGTCTGGCCGATTTTTACAAAACTCTTCTTGTATGTTTCACCTTTGCTACCAACATTTAATTAGTTCTTGTTGATGAACACATCATTGGCAGCCTGCATATGTCACTGCAGATTGGATGATTTTTTGACAATTCAAAAAAGAAAATGTAATAGTTATATTATAGTAATTAACTCAGCTAAGAAACCTTATTTAATTACCATGCACAGATATCTATTCTTTATTGAGTTAACAAGCACTTGTTTAAATAAAATTCTTAGAATTAATATTCGTTGATCACCTTATTAAAATTAAATTCTTATTTATAGTATTAAATGAGCCGTGTATTAAAACTAAATTTATAAATTGAATTAGATATTTAATTACCAATTTATTAAATCCTTTCTAAACTTATAACGCTGACGCACTTTTTAAAAGCTTTATTGAACGGTATTTTCTCCAAAGGATAACCCCACAATTCTATTAACTCATTTATAACAATTAATTCTGATTTTCACAAAGGAAGATTGAGAATGGGAAAAAATATGAATGTTAAATGCTTATGATGCAAACTTAATTTAAGTGGGGGAAGGCTTATCTCTTATGTGATACCATACTGTGTTTGCCATAATCAACATGAGATTCATCATCTCATAAGGCATATTTCAACACCCAAAACAGCCATAAATAACATGCCACAATTGGCAGTTCTGTATGGAATAATACACAACATTGGTGTCAGTTTGACATCTTTCTTGGATGGTTTCCATGGATATTTAGGAAAGATAGAGAAGTTAGAACGGAATCTTTCCTACGTGTGACCTTAAATTGAATAACGTTTTTGCTTTGAAAACCAAAATGGCCGAAAACAAATATGTGGGATTTTTTTTTTATTAAAACTTGCATAATTTCATTATTTATAGGAATATCACAATGGAAATATAGGCATTGATAAAACTCAATCTGCACTTTAAAATAATACCATTAATGATATGATCCATAGAGTATGTTTTCAATTTTAGAGCCAACAACTTTGAAGGGTTTGAATGGAATTTTTAAAGCATGCACCCCCAAAATGGGGTAAATAAAATATGATGTAATTTTCTTATGTAAAGTAATATCACTATGAAAATATGGGAATAAATAAAGTACAATCGGCGCGTTGTAAAAGTATCTGTAATGATATGATGCATTGCACCCTTTTTTAGCTTTGTTCAATTTAAGTATGCAATGTGTTTGTGGAAAATCAAATGGCCGAAAGAAAATATATAAACAAACTTGGTAAATTAAAACTTGCATTTGTTCATTATAAAAAGAAGTTAAACAATGAAAATATGGGCATCCATAAAACTTAATCTGTACTTTAGAATAATACCATCAATGATATGATCCATATAGTTTTTTTTTCAGTTTAAGAGCCAAAAACTATGAAGAGTTTGGATGGAATTTTTTGTTCGGCTTAAAGCATGAACCCCCAAAATGGGGTAAATAAAATCTGATGTACTTTTCTTATGTAAAGTAATAGCACTATGAAAAATATAAGAATAAATAAAGTACAATTAGCATGTTGTAAAAGTATCAGTAATGATATGATGAATTGCACCTTATTTTAGCTTTGGTCAATTGAAATATGCAATGTATTTGTGGAAAACCAAAATGGCCGAAAGCAAATATGTTAACAAACTTGGTAAATTAAAACTTGCATTTTTTCATCATAAAAAAAAAATACAATTAAAAAAAGGGCATCCATAAAACTTAATCTGCACTTTAAAATAATACCATTAATGATATGATCCATAGAGGTTTTTTTTTCAGTTTAGAGCCAACAACTATGAATAGTTTGGATGGAATTTTTTGTTTGGCTTAAAGCATGCACCCCTAAAATAGGGAAAATAAAATCTGATGTAATTTTCTTATGTAAAGTAATAACACTATGAAAATATGGGAATAAATATAGTACAATCAGCACGTTGTAAAAGTGTCAGCAATGATATGATGCATTGCACCCTTTTTTAGCTTTGGTCACTTGAAATATGCAATGTTTTGTGGAAAACCAAAATGGCCGAAAGCAATATGTCAATAAACTTGGTAAATTAAAACTTGAATTATTTCATTATTTAAAGGAATTTTACAATGAAAAAACAAACAGACATAAATAAAACTCAATCTGCACTTTAAAATCATACCATTTATGATATGAACCATATAGTATTTTTTCAGTTTAAGAGCCAACAACTATGAAGGGTTTGGATGGAATTGTTTGTTTGGCTTAAATCATGCACCCGCAAAATGGCGTAAATAAAATATGTTGTAATTGTTTTATGCAAACGAATATCACTATGAAAATGCAGGCACACATTTAACTGAATCCGCACTTTGAAATAATGTCAACATTTATAATATCTTCGAATATTTTCTTCGTTTAAGTGTGTGTCAAGTTGACTGAAATTGGAGCAAATCACAAGTCGCATCAAATAATTGCGGAAAATTACAGTAATGTTTGTAACGATTCTTACCTTTATCTCCTATATTGCCGCTTGGCAACTGAACTGTTCCGGTGAAAACACTAATCAGCAATCGAATAAAAATATGTGTAGTTAAATTCAACGAACTCCTCGCTCTCAATTCGCTATTAAGCTTGATGCTTTTTACCGGTTTCGGATTAAAAATGGCGTCGACTCAATTTTCTTCAAGTCTTGCGTAACCCCGTGATGGCCGAGATATCGGAGAGCCGGGATATATCGCAAGAAAAAGCTGCCTATCTCGGTTATATACGCCTCTGAGTATACATACTTTATACAACGAAGTTAATTATTTTCATTCTTGAACAAGACGAATCACTGTTTTCGTGTAACAGGAAGTCATTATTTCGTCAGTGCCGAAATGAGTTATGGGTAACTGGAATAATGCAAATACATACAAACAAACAAACCTGTTCGCCATGTAAAATTCCACAACCCTCCCCATGTGTCCTGTTTCTCAAAACACACCAACTCCGGACTCGGGTCCATTCGTCCAAACTGATAAAGCGCCGCCAGTCCGCATGGGCCCGCACCAATCACGCAAATCCGAACCATAGCTGCTTTCACAAAAGACGGTTACTAAAACGATATCAAGAAAGAACAGTGAGCGACTGAGCTTTTCACTAACATGAACCTAACCGACTGACACACGTTTGTTTCGTTCTTAAAATGAAGTAACGTTAGCTTTTCACAAGCTAAAGTGGTGTCCATTTAAGGAACATATCTGATCGAGGGTCATTGATCCGGCGACGACTGTCGCTTTTTAAATTATAGTTTATAAGATGTAATAAAGATAGCACAAATACTTTTTAAACTATAAAACATATCTAATAATCAATAGTAATAACAAATAAATGCGAAGTCCTTGTATGAATACTTTACACCTGAGTTCATTCAGGCTGAGTTCATTCTGAGTTCATTCATGTTTACTATTAGGACTGCATGAAGTGTTCTTGATCACTTATATTGCTGCACACTATGATCGTTATACACATTAATTCGTCTTATATTATTGAAAATTCATCCTCTTTAATATTTATGTGTGTGTTTTTTTTAAAGGAATTTATATGCTAGTACTACTTGTATATGTTTTCAATGTATGCTTGACAGTTAGCAGGTTAATATACTTTTTGTTAAGGTTAGATATGAATATAATTGATAGCAGCAACACATGAACTTATATATGGCCATTCGTTTTATATATGAGGATGTGTTGTTCCTATTTTTACTTTTTTATTTTTTAATTTTAACACATGTATATGTGTTGTAATACGCGTGCGTATAATTTTAGATTTTAGAAAATTAATATGTTTTAATAAATATAAGCTCTCCTTAGCAAACATTATTGAGTAAAGTGTTAAGCATTTAAGTTAAAGTAATTA
This sequence comes from Dreissena rostriformis, assembly GCA_007657795.1. Classification (NCBI taxonomy): domain Eukaryota; kingdom Metazoa; phylum Mollusca; class Bivalvia; order Myida; family Dreissenidae; genus Dreissena; species Dreissena rostriformis. The sequence continues at coordinate 183,206 of VMBQ01001075.1, read as the reverse complement.
ATGCCTGCAAGG